>OVBA01000015.1:0-161510 GCA_900406435.1 Lepidium aucheri | reverse complement strand
GTTAATTCTCGATATGCAACCAAGAAAGTTATTTTATTTTGCTTAAAATGCCAAGATTAAACATAGCTTGATAGTTTCTATGGATTGGCCAATGAAGATTTGGGTATAGTTGAAGGAATGGTTGTCATCAAAATCCTCACACCCATATGTTGGTCTTCAATTATTCATTCTCTCTCTTCATGCAATTTGTTTTGCGTCTGTGGGTTAGAGACAAAATTTTATGGAAGCCTATTTTTCTATACATGCGGCATTCATGAACTTTCCACGTTTTTTAAATATTATGGACTTCCTTAAAATTCGTAAAAGTATTTTAATAATATGTTGAGAACTTCCACCAATTTTAAAATNAATTTTAAAATCAAAGAAAGAGATATGAGAGTTTTTCATATTGATTTGGTGTAAAATTGAGATAATATAATTATTGTAGATGACAATGGTAAGTTGGAACTATAATTAAGAAGGAAAAAAAGCATGAGAAATTACATTATGTGCCTTAAAGACAATATAGTAGCTAAAATTTACCATTACTCTACATAATTTAATTATGTTTTCTCTTAGTATTGAAATTATTTTCTTGCACATATTGAATGAGAATATATGAGGAGACATCAACAATAATTAAAATTATCTAAATGAGTAAAAATGATATTCTTGTATAGCTAAACAAACTAATTCGTACCTAATTTTTCAAATTATTGGCGTGTTTGTTGATTGCTAATCAAGCATAATCAGTATTTCCTAAGCAACCTTCAAATGTGTACGCAGCTAAAATTTATTAAACTTTTTCGTAGAAAATGAAGATATACTTTACTATAAAAAAATTATTGTATATTTAAATTTTCGATTTTTGATGTATGTAGTAAAATTGTAATTTGTTTTTGTATTTGTGGAATGCTGAAAGTTTAAATATTAAATTATTAAACATTAATATTTTCTTAAATGAAATGGGTTTAATGTAAAAACTCATTATACCTTCTTTAATTTTTATATTCAAATCACGTATAGTAACTTTTCATCTTCTTTGTTGTCAACAAATTTATACCTTATCTCAAATAAATATATTAATAAGAGTATGTGTGGTTTTATATTAAAATTTTGTCAAAATTTTTGCAATTTTTTGTTTTTGTAAACTAAATTCAAAATTTGGGAAAAATATAATAACAACTATAAAACACACTTGTCATCAACTTCAATCATATTTGAATACAAAATTTAGAAAAATATAATTTCAATTTTAGTATGTAGAGATTTAAACGTCTGTAAATATAATTTAAATGACTTAAATATTACTTTGTTTTTATGAAAATATTAATTATGAAAGATCAATTAAAGCAAGTTTAATTATAGAGGTTAAATTGTTTTAAGGACTAAATTTAATTATAGAATTTAATTTCAATACTCTTTATTTTATTTTCTTAAACTAAATGAGTTTAGTGTCAATACTCACAACATTTCAATATCAAATCGAGACTAATACATTTTTCCCTTCTATATTGTTTAAAACTTAGTTTTTATAAAAATAATACATAAATAGAGATATTGTTTAAAATATTAGAGTTGTAATCACATATAAAAAACATATTTATAATGAATTTTAATTTCTATATGTGGATACAAAAATTGGAAAATACATTCACAAATATAAAAAATGAATGTTTTCATATTAGATTTTTTAGTTACAAATGTTTTTAAAATGTTCAATACTAAATTAGTATATGTATCCTTAAATTTATAATTTGTTTTGATTTGTGGTTTAAAATTTATTATTATTATTTTAATATGGTTAAAATTAAGAAGTATTGAGTATATAATTTGTTTACAATTTTGGTTTTAAATTTAGAGGTACAAAATTTATCATATATTTTTAATTATGGTTTAAAATTAATAGGTTTTAAAAAGTGGGATTGATGATGTGGATGATGATGTGACTTCATGAGAAGAGAGGAAGATTCTACTTTATATATATAGATCTCTACACAAAACATTTTGTAAAACAATACCCAAAACCATATGAGAAAATAGATTTTGTGTTTTGCTTACTGATTTGTAAAACTATAAAAATATGATTTCACTTTGTTACAATCATGATGAAATAAAATTAAAACCAATTCTTAATAATTAAAAAATATATTCATGTGTTTAGTCAAAACACCTTATTCTAAAAAAAAGATGGGAGAATTGCAAAAATGCCTTTCAAAGGAGAATATTTTCATCACTATCCTTATTTTTTGGATATTTTCAAAAAATGCTCCGCATTATGAAAAAATGACCAAAATACCCTTATATTATTATTATTTTATATGATTACAAATTTTTTTCCCGCCAAATTTTTTTCCTGCCAAAAAATCTTTTTTGCCGCCAAAAGAAAAATATTTTCCCGCCAAATTTTTTTCCGCTTTACGAAAAAATTTCCCGCTAAAAAAATTTATAAGAGAATTTATAAAATTTATAAAACTTTATAAGAGAGCTTATAAAATTTATAAGGTTTTATAAAAGACCTTATAAAATTTATAAGGCTTTATGATAGAGCTTATATAATTTATAAGACTTTATAAGATAGCTTATAAAATTTGTAAGGTGTTTACAAAAAATTTATAAGGTGCTTATAAAAATTTATAAGGTATTTACAAAAATTTATAAGAGAGCTTATAAAATTTTATAAGGTTTTATAAGAGACCTTATAAAATTTTATAAGGCTTTATAAGAGACCTTATAAAATTTATAAGGCTTTATAATAGAGCTTATATAATTTATTAGGTTTTATAAAAGATCTTATAAAATTTATAAGGTGTTTACAAAAAATTTATAAGGTGTTTATAAAAATTTTGTAAAGATTTATAAGCACACTTATAAAAAAATTTGGCGGGAAATTTTTTTTTTCCGTTTTTTTTGCTGTAAAATTTATAACAATTTCTTTGAAGGTATTCTTGTCATTTTTGTATTAATGAGGAATATTTTTGAAAAGATAAATGTCAAGACATTTCTCAAAATTTCCCAAAAAAATTATTAGACATTATATGATCAGCGTATATTATTATAAAAAATTATTCATAAGTTACATTCTACATATTCTAATATAATTTCCTTAAATTTATAAATACTATTCTAATAGTATTAAGCTGCTGCAAGTAGGTGATTTTAGAATACAGACTACAAAAAAATATAGATAAGAAATTAACTTTTTTTTTAAGGATAAAAATTACAAAACAAATAAAAACAAATTGAATTATACTCTTCAACATTGTTATTAACCTAGCTTCTTATTCTGTAACATCTGTACCACAAGATAAAGAATCCAAGGACTCTATATCCAACAATGAAACTTGCCATGATACCTAAATTACTCCATTTTTGAGACTCCTTAAGGTCTTGTTGCTTTAAGAACTCATCTCCTTTATATTCATTGATCATTAAGCATTCAAATGGATACTTGAAGAGGCTAAGATAATGCATAAACTCCCAGTAAACCGGAATTCTCTCTTTGGCAATGAAATAACCGGAGAAGAGGAAGAAAGATCCCATTAGACCTGAGATTACTGATGTTCCCATTATGAAGTTTGGAACAAGAGCACTGAAACATGCAACAAATGAGTTTGACATCAGAAGAACAAGCCAAATCACCAATGAGAAGTAGAGGAAACCATCGAGTGAGCTTCTGAGACCAACTAGCCAATAAACTGGTGTTGCAAAGAGCATGGTTATGATCAATAAGAATGGAATGAAGATGATTGTATCTGCTAAAACATAAGACAAAACTCTGTAAGCTCTTCTGGATGTTTCTCTCATTAAGATTCTTCTGTCTTGTAAGAAAATTGGAAGTCCTTCTGTTGTGGAAGATAGAAGGAAAGTGAGTGTAAAGGCGAAGAATCCGGTTCGCAGGATTCTAGCTTCTTCCTTTTGATTTCCAACGTTTAAGTAGATTGATCCTAGTATTAGACCAGCTATGGAAGCTTGTAAAGCTCTGGTTGTGAACAACTGTTTGGTTCTGAAGATGTTTTTGCAAGATCTTTGTCCAAGTATCTGTACTTCTTCTAACACTGAGTTGCTGTGAGAATCAGATTGATGAAACTCTCCTCCTGCATTGTTGTAGCAACTCTTCCATGTTTTGCTATGACCATAACATGAGATCTCTCTGCAACTTCGAGTTCTGATCGGTTCAAGACTCGCTGCAATGTTAATTGCATACTCCAAGACATTAACTCGCCGAGGAATCTGGTGACCTGAGAACTTAACCTTCTGAAGAAGACTATGAACAGATCCGTTTTGAACAACCAAGCCATTAGAGAGGAGAACTATTCTGTTTATCTGCTCAAGAATGCGAAAACCGGGTTGATGAATCGTAAGAACAATGGTTTTGCCTTGTTTAAGTGTCATGTCTTTGAGAAGCATTACAACTTGAAGAGCAGAAGCTGAATCCAAACCAGAAGTTGGCTCATCAATCAATATAACATTTGGATCATGAACAAGTTCAACTCCAATAGAAACTCTTCTTCTTTCTCCTCCAGAGATTCCACATCTTGATCCTTCACCGATTCTCGAATCCGCAACATGTTCAAGACCAAGCTCTTGAATCAGCCTCTTCACCTTCAAAGCCACATCTTTCCTCTTCGTCTTAAGCCTTAAGAGTGCACTATACGTCAAAGTTTCTTGCACCGTAAGAAATGGAAACAAAGCATCTTCTTGTGGTACAAACCCTGAAACTCTCCTGTACTCAGGACGATCCATAGGCATACCATTGACAAGAACTTGACCTGAAACTTTCCCATGACCAACTTTTCCGGCGAGAATCTCCAACAAAGTGGTTTTTCCGGCACCACTAGGACCTGCAATTGCAGTGATCTCTGCAGATCTTGCATCACAAGAAACATCTTTTAAGATAACTTTTTCTTCTTTCTCACTCAACAAACCACATAAGTTAGAAAACTTTGAAGTGTTTCCACACAATCTATATGATAGATTCTTAGTTTCTAATCTATATGAGATTTTCCGGCCACCGGAAATAGGAGCTTTAACCGGCAATTCCATTCTTACAAGTAAAAAGAAAGCATTAAACGTTTGAGAGATAGAGAAATCAAAAAGATTGAGCAAAGAGTGTGATTAAGTGAAAGAATAAATGGTAGGAAGATGAACTAACACACCAAACTTTTAATGAACTTCTTTTATTATTCAAACATTCTAAAGCTTCATGACTTTCATAGCTTTCTCTCATTGCCTTCCATGAAAACTGAAAAGTATTTGACTATAACTAAAATATCAAAGATATTTATGATTCCAAGCTTAATTTGTTTGGCCAACAAAATAAAAAACTGAATTTGTTATATCTTAATTAATTATTTCTAATTATATGAAGGTAAATGTGTTGTTTTTGTATTTTCTAATGAATTTTTGTTTCTTATTATATAAGAATTTTAATTATTAGTGAAATTGGTTGACCCAAAGATATAAATATAAGATATTTATTATTCCAAGCTAAAAATGCTTAATTTATTTGCCCAAAAAAGCTTTATTTGTTTATCTTAATAAATTATTTCATATAAATTGTATTGAAACAGTTGGATAAATTTATATGAAGGTTAAATATTTTTTTTTTGCCAACAAGTAACCATTAAATCGATAAAAAGGCTTGATGATAGCCTAAATTTTCTAAATGGAGTAAGATATGATTTGAACCCACTATCTCATATCTAGCTAAATCAGGGGTAAACCAACTGGCCAGCTGATTTTTGGCATGAATGTTAAATATTTAGTTTTTGTGTTTTTTTCTAATGAACATATTTTTCTTTAACATAGAAGTTGTAATATTTTTGATTGACCAAAAAGATTAAAGTATATACTAAGAAATAAAAAATATCTTATTTCTTTCTATTATTGGGAAAATAATTAATTAATAAGAAATGGGTTTCTTAAAAAGATTCTAAAATTCAGGTGAGCTGAATTAATTGACTGAGAAATGTTTGTCTTGTTGGTGAACTTGTTTTATCTAATTCATTATTTATAATGAAAAAGACTTGAAATAGAGTAAACCAGTTTGGTGGTTATATACCTACAAATTTCATTACGTGTTAAAAAACTTCTAATCCATTTAGAGGTTTAGCTGCAACGAAGCGTTGGGATGTTTATTAACGAATAATCCTCTTAAGAAACTTAGCTAATGTTATCTTATAGTAGAATATAATAATACTAAAGAAAAATCTGCAACAAAACTCAGAAGATATCGAAAAATAGATGGTTTAGTTGATTTACTCTTGATTTATCGCACACCAAATACTGATATGAATTTAACATTGTCGACCTAATTATTGTTCGAAAAAAAGTAAGGTTGACAAAAAAAAACAAAAAAACTCTGAACATATATAGAAGAAGTTACATTCTAGTCATTTGTGTCACAGTGTACTCTATCTGTGACCAAACTTTACATTTGGTTCTTGACACTTTATTTTCAGTATTTAGTGGCATCAGAAGTAAAGAGACAGCTCTATAAACAAGGAGTTGGAAAGAGTTTAACTAAAATCCATTGATCTCATGGCAAAAATACCAAATCTTGTTAAAACATCATTTCCTCTTTGGTTCTTAGCAGCTTGAATCTGATCAGCAAGTGAGATCTCTCCTCTTGTTCTCTCTTCTCTTATCAGTTCCAAGTCCAGCTTCTCCAGTTTAGCTGCAATTGAAACTACTCTATCTGTTCCCATGGCGATATTACCAAAACTTGTTTTCTTCTTGTGAATCTGACAAAACATTTATTCAAACCAAACAATTAACAAATAAGTTTCTTGTTTTGTATGAGATGTTTAAGAAATAGTTTTTGTTTGTTCTACCTTTGTGAGTCTTGTCTTCAGTTTAGAGCTTGAGGCAATGGTTGCATTCTCTTTGTTCTGCATTGGTTTTCGATTCTTTCCTTCTCTTTGGTTTTTCGCTTTGCGTTCTTTCTTTCTTTCTGCAACTCTCTTCGTCTTCTCGGTCCTGGCTTCTTCTGCTATCCTCTTGGTTTGTGCCTTTGCTCTTGTTTTTTCTTCAGCTAACTGACGCTGCTTAGACAAAAACTCTTTTTGTATTCTTTCGTAGCTGTCCCAATCGAGTTCTACTTCGCCTTCACCTCCTTTCCTTGCAGCTTCTGCAATGTTCTCTGACCATAATGACATTAACTTCTCCTTTAATCGTTTTAATCTTGACCGTTCAGCCCAAACTTGTTTCACAGAAGCTCTTATCTTCTCCTTGGTTTCGTCACTGCAAGAGACAGACTTTAGCTTATATATGCTTCTAGCTTCATTGTAGTCTATGTACACTTAATAGTTCACAAATCTCTACCTGTGTGGTTGCTGATGGTCAGACATCTTCTTCCGAACCTGAATTGAAGAGAATAAAACAAAAAGGGTCGTAACTTGTCTGATCTAAGTACAGAAACAACCCGAGACAACTTGCCAGATTAGTTTTGTTCTTTTCACATCACATGGTTTCAGACTGTAGCTATGGAGGTTAACAACCCTGAATGAATCTTACTTGACTTCACCTTGGGATTTCTCAAAGCTTCAATCGTTCTCTGCTTGATTCGTCTTCGAGTGTCTGTTAAGAAGATCAAACTCACTTCACAAAGCTTCAAAGAAGATATAATTTCGAGATATATCTCTATCCATCTACCTCTATGCATACCTTCACTGTGTTTCCTTCCTTTGTTCCATGGAACTTTTCCTTTATTTGCTAATCCAATCTTCCTTCTTCTTTCTTCTTCTCTAACACTCCTATCACTGAGATTATCATCTGAGACAGCTGAGGAAACATCAGCTTCATTGTCTTTATCAATAGCTTGCACCACCAAAAGACTTGGATTGACTTCTTTGCTATGAATCTTAAACACATTGCACAATGATCCTACAGAGTTTAACTCCAATGGTCTAACAAGATTTAGAGAAGCAAGTGAACTGGATATTCTCAAAGTAATGGGTTCTTTGAAACTCGGAAACCACCAAGTGCTTCCGATTAGAGCACGAATTTCTCCAAGCGGATACTTCATCTCCATCGTTAACCCTCTGAAAACAGTGTTTGAAGAATTTTTAAATAGGAAAATCTTATCAAATTCAAATCAAAATAGATCGAAGAAACTCAATACGCAATAAATAGATGTATCTCTGAACTAATGCAATCAAACAACAGCAGAATTTTCACCAAATTAGGTTTTCGTATCCTTGATTTCGCAGATACTTTCAAATTACGAGATGAAATCAAAAGAAAGCTTAAAGGAGTAGAAGCACTCACAAATGTAGCGACATTCTCGCAAGGATATGAACTAAATAGAATCAAAGTCTTCTACAAACACTAAGGTACTTTTCCGGCTAAAGCCATTGTTGAAGAAGATTTCGCAGAGAGAAAGCTAGAGCGGGAGAAACAGATAAGGAAGATAATGAAACAATAATGGGCCATAAATGGGCCTTATTAATTTATACAATTAGTTATCATTTTGGGCCATTTTAAAGCCCAACATTGGATATTAAAGGAGCCTTATTAATTTATACCTTTAGTTGTCATACTGGGCCCCTGTAAAGCCCAAATTGGGATATTAAAGGAACATATCGTACAGCTTATATAATGAGCCGACTCTCTCTTCTCTTTATCATTCTCGTCTCGATTTTGTTTGGTTCGACTAGGGTTAAGGATTTTAGGCGAAAGGTATCAAATCTTCAGAGTAATCTTCGATTATGGATATGTTGAAAAAGCGAAAGCTCGATGAGAATGGAATGGGGATGCTAAACGATGGAGTTATCGGCGCTGTTTCGAGTCGATTGATGCCACAAGATGCGAGGAAGATTATTGAGCGATTCTCAACTACTCAGCTTCTGGATATCTTGCAAGAAGCTGTTGTTCGGCATCCGGATATACTTGAATACGTTCGGTCAACAGCTGATTCCGATATCTCTCAGAGGAAGCTATTCATTCGTGGTCTCGCGGCGGAGACAACAACGGAAGGTTTGAGGTCGCTTTTCTCTACTTATGGAGATCTCGAAGAAGCTATTGTGATTCTTGACAAGGTAACTGCAAAATCGAAAGGGTATGGTTTCGTGACTTTTAAGCATGTTGATGGAGCTCTGCTTGCTCTTAAAGAGCCGTCTAAGAAGATTGATGGGCGTGTGACAGTCACGCAGCTTGCGGCTGCTGGGAATCAAGGTACGACGAACTCGCATGTTTCGGACATATCGATGAGGAAGATTTATGTGGCGAATGTACCGTTTGATATGCCTGCGGATAGGCTGTTGAATCAGTTTCTTGCTTATGGGGATATTGAGGAAGGTCCTTTGGGGTTTGATAAAGTTACGGGTAAATCAAGGGGTTTTGCTTTGTTTGTGTATAAGACATCAGAAGGTGCTCAAGCTGCACTTGCTGAACCTATGAAGGTGGTTGATGGAAAGAATTTGCATTGCAAATTGGCTATTGACGGTAAGAAAGGAAAGCCACCAGGTCAAGATGGTGGTGCTGGGGTTGGACATGGTCACGGTGATGGAATGGGTATGGTTCCTCCTCCTGGACCTTATGGTGCACCTGGTGGTGGCCACGGTGGACCTGGTGGGATGGGTGGTTACGGTGGGTACTCTGGAGGACCAGCACAGCATCATATGAATTCCACACCGTCTTCGATGGGTGTTGCTGCTGCTGGAGCAGGTGGCTATGGAGGTGCGTATGGTGGTCATTACAGTGGATATGGTGGTGCGGGATCTGGGGGTTATAGTGGTCTTGGTACGGGATCAATGGGTGGTGCAGGTGGTGGTTATGGTGGGCCTGGAGCTGGAAGTGGTCCGTATAGAATGCCACCAAGTTCGATGTCTGGTGGTGGTTATCCAGAGGGTGGCCACTATGGCCATTCATCAGCTTCAGCATATCCTGGACAGAATCAGCCTGTCGGTTCCTCTCCGGTACCAAGAGTTCCTCTTGGAGGAATGTATCCCAATGTTCCACCAAATTACTGAACGGTGAGAACGGCCTTCCATTCCTTTTGCTTTACCTTGCTAGTGTTATGATTTCGTTTTTTGTGTATGAGTGGTCCTTGCGTGTTGTCATATTCCTCGCTTGTTTTTGCATTGTTTTCTGCCTGTTACTGTTCCTAGTTTTGTTTGCTAGAAATTGTCTCTCTTTTGTTTTTTTTGTTTTTGTTTTTGCTGTGTGTGTTTGGGGGCTTCTGGGGTTCAGTGATATTTGCTATTTGATGCAATTCCTGAGTAAAGTGAGTATATATCTATGTTGTTAGCATGGATTTATGATGTACATGTTGACTCACAAGAAATAACCAGAAAAAGTCGCTCCCTGGACCCTTTTGTGGTCTATTAGGAATTACTACACATATTTCTGTTAATATGCTTTGACCTTCATTGTCTCTACTGTGGTATCATTATCTGTTCATATGTTTGCGGCCCTCTCATCATATGATCATTAACTTGGTTACGACACTGTGTCCATTGGGTCCATAAATCACTCAGGGAGTGTTCGTTTTCTGGCTGCTTAAAGTATATTTCTTTTATTTAGATAGACTTGTTTGTTAATGCTAATGACCAAATCGAGTTGTGACTGGATGTTTGATTCAGGTTTGTGACAGGGAGAAGATGCTTTTTGTGCTTAATGGTGATTACCTGTTTGCAGCCTCTTTAGAATCTCTGGATTGATGAATGTATTGCTGCTTTGATCTCTCTCTGCACTTGATCTGAATGTGCCTTGGCCTCTAAAATGCCTAGTTGCTCTATGATTGATTAGACTAGAATATCATCCTGTATTTTTTTCTTTCATAGATGTAGTTGGCAGATTGGTTTTGTTTGTCAGAGTAGTGAGTTTCCAACAATATTGGTGTACTTTTACATCTTTACTTTGTTTACTGGTTAATTTCCTTCACTTGTGAAACTTTGCTATAACATAGTGAACTATCTGTGCTCTTTGAAAAGACATTCTTACCTGCAGGATCCTTATAAAGTGACACTAGAAAGATTTGCACTGTGAATCATTCATGATTGGGTTGATTTATATGTTAGAAGTGCTGAACATCTTGTTTAAGCAGCTTGATATACTCTTGAACAAATTGCCTTGCCTTTTGAAGTTTCGAACCACAGTTATGAAGCAGCTCTATTGTCTATTGATGTCAATAACCATACATATGTTTATTGTTCTATTATGTTGCAAATGTTCTTAAGATGATAGCACACCTGTGTGATTCTTTGGACATCTTCCAAGTGAAGAGTTGTTAGTTTCCAGGATCTTTTGATAGTTTTTTGTGACAGAGATTTTAAGACTTTCGTGAAATGGCTTGTGATAATTCCTGCCACAAAAGCTTGTTTTTGGATTTAGTATCAATATTGTCTTGGTCCTCAGACAAAGACATTGATCTGATCTCTCTTCTTGTCCACAAACAAACTAGTCTCTTTGTTTCATTGTTAGAAATCATTTCTTCGTACACTAACTTATGACCACTTGGTCTTTTTGTTTTACTTTTTTTTTTCCTCCCTTTTACGACTCTTCGGTGCGAGCCGGCCGAGGAAGTGCGGCGATATGACCTTGGGACGATGACGAAAACCAAACTCTTTATAACCATGTAATTACAAAATGTGTATTTCGACACTTTGTACATTTTCTTATATAAATCACATTCATAAACTGATTTTATGTACATATACACACATATATATATATATATCCATTTTTTATCAAAAGATTATTTCACAACTATAACTTTTATCTCTTTGCAAACTTTTTGTAGTATGAAAGGACAACCTTTTCAAAAAAATCAGGCAAATGTAATCAGTGTGGACAGTAGCCCTGGGAATAAAACGTGATCCGGATAGTGATTCGGGTCGGGTAGATTGGGTATCAGGACAACCGAATTTTTTAGTTTTTTGGGGTTTTTTGGATTTTTTAGTACTTTTTAGGATTAAGTAATTCGGGTCGGCTCGGGTTGATGTGGGTTGATCTAGCTCAGACTTTTTTGGATTATTTGTATTTTTTGTTTTACTTTTTAGGATTTTTTGAGTTAATTTGGAACTATTGGATATATGTCCGATCCGATTTGATCCGAATTATCCGTTTTGGTTAATTCGAAACAAACTGAAAATTTGATAAATATCCGAATTCCGAAATATTTGATTCGATCTGATCTGAACTATCCAAATTCGCAGGCTTAGTGGACAGTGGGACAAAAAAAAATTGTAATTAGTGGGCAACAAAAAACAGGTAAATGTATTTAAGTAAAGAAAAAATTAAGGACTAAAATTAAATATACGGAAAAAGACTTGAAAGCATTAAATTAAATGGTAAAAATGAAGTGCTTCCTCAAGCATCCTCGAGTGTCTCGCCACATAAATAAATAAGATAGAAAGCATTTTCTTTGCCTCTCGTAACCATTTCCTCAGCCTTTCCTCTAGAGAAGAAGAAACCCTAGAGATTCTCATCATCAATCTCATCAAAATGTTCAGATCTATGCTAGTCCGATCTTCTTCCTCGGCGAAGCAGGCGGTTATCCGCCGTAATTTCTCTTCTGGATCTGTCCCTGAGCGAAAAGTCGCTATCCTTGGAGCCGCCGGTGGAATTGGTCAGCCTCTTGCTCTCCTCATGAAGCTAAACCCTCTTGTCTCTAGCCTCTCTCTTTACGATATCGCTAACACTCCTGGAGTTGCCGCTGATGTCGGTCACATCAATACCAGATCTGAGGTATTTCATAAACACTCCCTTTTTGACTTTAATTGTTTCCTCCTTCTGATTTGTGAACATCAGATCTTGGGTTATTAGATTCTTCAATTGATTACTCTATTAATGTGTGATTCACTTGTGAATTTTCGTAGGTTGTTGGATACATGGGTGATGATAACTTGGCTAAAGCTTTGGAAGGAGCTGATCTCGTTATCATTCCAGCTGGTGTACCAAGGAAGCCTGGAATGACCCGTGATGATCTTTTCAACATTAATGCTGGAATTGTTAAGAATCTCTGCACTGCCATCGCTAAGTACTGCCCACATGTAAGCCTATGATCTAATGCAAATCAGAGTTGATGTTTTCTATTGGATCACGTGCCATTTGTAGAATTAGTATATCAAGAGCATGAATTTGCTTTGCTTCTTCAAGAATTGTTGGTTTTAGGTCTCATTTTTCTCTTAGATGAAATACCATGAGTGTGAATTTACCTTCACCTCTCCAACGTTGATGATTTTAGGTGTTCAATGTCTCTGATTGTTCTACTAACTTTGGTATATTGTCAAATGACTGACCTGTTGGAGTTACTCTTTTGTTGTTGTTGTATCAGGCACTTATTAATATGATCAGCAACCCAGTGAACTCTACTGTTCCAATCGCAGCTGAGATCTTTAAGAAGGCTGGTATGTACGATGAGAAGAGATTGTTTGGTGTAACAACTCTTGACGTTGTTAGAGCCAAGACTTTCTATGCTGGAAAGGCCAATGTCCCTGTTGCAGGTTTGTAAATGTCTCTTTTTCTCATGTATACATAAGTATTGCTTCCAAATTTGTTCATTTTATTAGCTTTGTTCAAGGATGTTAACATTGTAGCACTGTATGGTCTTATTAAGAAATATTGAATGCCAAGCCTGAGACTTTAACTCCAATGTTTTTTCTGTCTGCAGAAGTTAATGTTCCAGTGATTGGTGGTCATGCTGGAGTTACAATTCTCCCTCTCTTCTCTCAGGTTACCGTTCAATTCCTCTCTACTCTGACTGTGATTAAATGTCTTATTTCTTACAACCGTGGCTTAGCTCTGTTCAACTCAAGTTTCTGTGTCTGTAAACATGTAGGCCACTCCACAAGCCAACTTGTCAAGTGACGTGCTCACCGCCCTCACAAAGCGTACCCAAGATGGAGGCACAGAAGTCGTTGAGGCAAAGGCAGGAAAAGGTTCAGCTACATTGTCAATGGCGTAAGTATTGTGCTTACCTTTTCATATCATTGTTCTTGCTTAAGTTGGGAAAGTTCTCGTGAATTTACGGCTGATTCTAATCATATTCTTAAAATCTGATGATTGTCACAGCTATGCTGGAGCTTTATTCGCTGATGCATGCTTAAAGGGACTCAACGGTGTTCCAGATGTAGTAGAGTGCTCATACGTGCAATCTACAATCACTGAGCTTCCCTTCTTTGCCTCAAAGGTAATCCTCAAAACTTAGCATCGAACACATACACACCATATGGTCTCATGAGTCAGTCAGTTGATGAACGTGAGGGTTTGGTTATGATTTAGGTGAGATTGGGAAAGAACGGAGTGGAAGAGGTTCTCGACTTAGGGCCACTCTCAGACTTTGAGAAAGAAGGTTTGGAAGCATTGAAGCCAGAACTCAAATCCTCCATCGAAAAGGGAGTCAAGTTTGCAAACATGTGATTAAACCGAGTATGAGTCGGTAATTTTTCCAATTTTCCGGTTAAGAGTTGCCTCCTCCTCCATTGGGTTGTATCCAATAAAATCCATGCTTGTGCCTCCATAAGGCTCTTTGGTTGATCTCCAAACAACACAGAAAAAAACAGTAACATGTTAAAGTTAAGATTTATTTCTTTATTTGGAACACAAGAGATCATAATGGTGGTTGGTTTTCCTTAAAGCTGCCTCTTTGTGTCACCATACTTTTGTTTGATTTTACAATTCTTCGTTTTTCTTTTTAAAAAAGCTTAGATAAAAGTATTTGAATCCGAACTCAACGACTCCTAGAACTCATGAAATAGCTATAAAATAACTATAAGTAGAAAACGAAACTTGCAACTAATCTATAAGAAAATGGAAAGTGTTATAACCTGCACAAGACCACGCAAAGAACACATAGAATTGGACACCTACAATGAAAGAGGGCCTAAAGAGAACATAAACCGTAAACCAAAAGTAGAAGAGGTAGAAAATGTAGTAAGTACCATGCTCTTAAAATCAACTTCAACAAATCTACACCAAGCAATGAAAAGCAACAACGACGGACGAATCCAAGAAAAGAACCAAAAACGAATCTGATATAGCTAAATTATATGATTAGTAACTAAAAAATAAATCGATTTAATAGAATTCGAATATCTTTAATACCAATTTTTTTTTTGTAAATGGCAATATCAATATGGACCACAAAAACCGGTCCATTAGCTAAATTCCTACATAAATCTTGTAGACGATGGAATTCGATTGTGCATGTGCGTCCGTCTTTAATAAACTTATCACTGACTATTAAACTAAAAAATTTTGGTGCAAGTGTTCGATCTCTAGCGCGTAGCTCCATAACGAACTCTTTAAATGCTAGTAAGCCAATGGTAAGAAAAATCACAAAACAAAATCAAAGAATCGAACATAAAAAGATATCTAGGAACAGGCCAATACATAGAGACTTTGGGCCCATATCCTCAAAGAACTGAAACTGGTTATGGTAACAGAAGTTTCACTAATATGTTTTGTACTCCTCTGTTTCTGTTTTGTTTGACATGAAAAGTAAAAGTAAAATAATGTTATAAATGTCGACAAAAAGGGTAGCAGAAAGAGGATAAAAGCATTCGTCCTTTGGTTTCTCTTTATCGATAGCACATGCGGATTGATGATGCGTCAATGCACAAATTTTGCAAATTGGATTTATTGGATCCGAATGAGTCCTTTCTATTCTTCTTTTTACGTTACCTATGTCTTTTATATACCTCGATCTTTGTTTTTTTTTTCAACTAAGTAACGGATCGATAACAAAGATTAAGACATAGTCTAAGTTCTCTTTCTAAAAAGAGTATGATGTAATTTGAACCTATCATCCAATTCGATCTTTATTCTTTTTCATTAATTATATACATTTGATTTATCCACTATATCTCTGGTTATAAAAGTCCATAACCTAAATATGATTCATGGAGTTCAACATAATGAAGTACTTGTGTTGTATTGTCTACAAATATTTCGAAAAAGAGAAGATATTATAGCTATTCTAGGCATGTTTTGTTGTTGACGAGGGCAATGGAGAAGACGATTCGTTATGTATTAATTAATGTACTAAACCTAAACCAACACATAAAACTTTTGGTTATCTTTGGTTTATATTCGGGTTTTAGATTTTATCCGAACTCTATCCAAAACTCGTAGTACTCCAATGTCTATATCCGATCGAATATTTGCTTAGACTCGAATTTGATCTGAACCCGCTTTTTCGGATCGAATTCGGATCCGAAACTGGATTTCGGATATTATACACATAACTAATATATCTAATTAAACTATTTAGACTAAAAATCTGTTATAAATATGTATCTTAGGTAAATAGTCTATCTGAAACCGAATTTATTGACATTATAAGACCCCAAAACCAAATCAATCCCAAATTGAAATAAAACTAAACTTTACTAATAATTAAATAAACTTTAAACCTTGAAATCGAAAATCCAAAATAACTAATTGGTTGTTCGAACATCTGCTCCTATCCCACCAAATGAAATATTTTAATATCTTGAGAAAAAAGAGATATTACAAAAAAAACAAGTTAAGAGAGAGAGAGAGATGTAAGTGGGAATTGACTGTGAAGGTGATGGGGAGTGTACTTACTGACACACTTGCGATTCAAAGTACACTACTTATTTAAGGCTATTTTTGTAATTTCATGTTTTTAATGAATAATCATTGAATCGATAATAAGATCAGATCGACAATCTAAGTTTTCTAAATAAAACCGTTGGTAGCACTCAAGCATGGGTCAGTGCTTGTGTCTACGAGGTCAACTGATCGATCAAGCACACCTTCTCAAACAAAACAAAACAAAAAGTTTTGAATCTATCACTTTATTCTAATTAAATCAGAGTAAATCAATTAGGCGACTTGTTTCTTTACAATTCTATTCTTTTACACTAAACTTTTTCAAATAGTTGGGTTCTTGGAATTCAAAACATTTACTATTTGATTTCATATTTTCATACATATCTCTTATCTCTACGTCATCTTTATTTTTGCATTCTCATTACTAATATCTTAACAATGCATATATAATATGGCACCAAACACACGAATTTTTTAAAATATATATGTGTATTTATTGAAATTTTAATGTATGGTCGGTGTTGTATAATAGAGTAGTGGTTGGAAGAATAATTCATACAAAGGACAAAGAAAATGAAAGAAAAAAAAACATAAATCATCAAAACTAAATTATTTTTTTCAAGTTTTTTTTATTAGGTTATTTGGTTTTACATGCATACATTTTGAAATATATCATAATGTCTTAGATGTTATGGATGAGGTTTGTATAAACATTAGAAGATTTTAGATGAATCAAAGTGCTGTTATTTGTTATAATCATTGTTTTCTCTCCGATAAAAAAATAGAATTCGCGATAGATTGTTTAGAAATTTCAGAGATAATGTATAATTTAGGGGATGATACATTTTTTCGTTATTGCCTTTTAAATTTTGTTTGTATTTTCTCATAAAATTTATATACATTATGTTTGGTTAAAAAGTTATGATTAAAAGAAGTGAAGTTTGAAGAACAAATAGTAGATAGGAGCATTGAAATTGCTGTTTATAAATTCCAAAATGATTCTGTTGAATCTTACATTGCTGTTTATAAACATTTTTACAGGTTGTTTCTTCAAACCAATACAATTTGATTTTATCAAAACTAATGTTTATTCTAAACAGACATACTTTGACAATTATACTGCCCAATTATTAGTGTCTCCAACTATCCAACAGATCCAATTGCTTTTAATTTATATTTTAGTTTTTTTTAATAATTGAATTTCAGTGCTTTTAAGCAGAAAGCTTTACCATCTCAAAAGGTTTTGCTTAAAATATTAATCTTTATTAGTTTACCCATAATTTTGCTGTTTTTTGCATTAAATTAGAGTTTATTAGGAATGTCTACGTCAATTTCAAGTCATAAAAAATGACTATGTAAACTCTTATCACATTCGTTATACAAACAGACCATTATAATATAGGGAAATTACAAAAATCTCTTTAAAGAAGGATATTTTTATCATTTTTTTTATTTTTTGGATATTTTCAAAAATACCTCTTAGTATGGAAAATAATGAAAATACTCTTATATTTTTTTAAAAAAATTGTAAAACTTTTTTTCATAACATATTTTGGCGGAAAAGTTGTTTTATGAAAAAAAATTCACAAAAAATTGTTTTAAAAATTTAAGGTATTTTTGTCATTTTAAGTGAAAGACATTTTTAAAAAGACAAAATTCAAAAAATATTTTTGTAAGAAGATACACTAAAAATGACATTTTGTAAAATTCCTCTTATAATATCCTACATATCGTAATACAAGTTTGATATATTTATTCCTATTTTAAAGTTTATTTAGTTATTTTTTTGATACATTACTCCTTTGTCTGGATGTTTTAGCTTCATATTTTTATCAAAATATATAATGTTTTAAATTTCAAACATAACAATATATTTTCTGCATTTTTTACTTATTCATATCAACTACACTAATAAATACCATAGGAAACATGAGTAGTTCACTACTCCCTCTTTTATTTCAGACTTATATTTTAGTTTTTACATACATATTAAAAAATCATTAATTATTATATTTTTTCTAAACATAATATGCTTGCTGAGTTGATCTCAGTCTGGTGGTTAGGATAATCTGGATAATGATGTAGTACTAATGTTCGATTCCTACCTATTGCATTATAGTAGCTTAAAAATAGATTTTAGGGGTCGACTTTATGCTATAGATCGGACCTTGTCAATCTAATTGTTGACCAAAAATTATATTTTATCACAAATTCTAAAATAATTTAACCAATCACAAACCAATCTACCGAATTGCAATAATCAAAAACACTAAAATCACAATAAATATTATAAAGAAATTTTAAAACTCAACTAAAATGAAACAATTTTTTTTTTAAAACATCAACTATAACTAAATGGAAGAAGTATAATTCACCAATGTATAATATACTGCAAGAATATTAATAATTATAAAATATTAAATATTATTAAATATCAATTATACAAAATATTTCATAAATAAAAAATCTTCAAAATAATTTATATAGTAAAGTTATATTGAAATGATGCATTAATCATTGAAGAAATATTATATTTTCTTTAAAAAAGAGAGAAAAATAAACTAAAAAGTATAAGAAAAAAACAAAATAAAGAAGAAAAAAAAAGGAAAAAAAATAGTGTCGAGGATAGGTGGTCCAGTGGTAGTGGCCACTTTATAAATGTATCCGGGTTTGAGTCTCTCAGGTGCAAAGAAGAAGAAAAAAAGAATTTTAGAGTTTGAGTTTTGGCTATGGATCGAACTTTATCGATCTAACTATAGTAAGTTTGACAAAAAAAAAAATAGTAAGTGATGAGATCAGAGAGCTCTTTTACTGACCAGACACACTTTTACTTACTGTCTTTCGCTCTTAACTCTCTTCCTTTTAATATTTGATTTTACTGTCTCTGTAAATTTTCCGGAGAAAATATCGAAGAGAAGCTATCGTTGGCTCTCGTTTAGTCAATTCCACATCTCTCTATTTCTCTCTCTCTCTCTCTCTCTTCTTCCTTCATCTGTTTCGTTCTCGAATTCTCAGAAACAGAGACAACAAAAATCAATCTCTAGAGAGAATTTTAGTCATGAGTTAGTTCTTCTTCTTCATAATGATTTGATTGAATTTTGCAGGAAAATAAAACCAAGCGACTCTGGATTCTTCGGCGGTTAACGACCGTCGTTGTCGTCGTCGTTATAACTCAACCACAATTATTAACGGCTATGAATTTGCTTCATCAATGGCGGAAGAGAATCAGAATTTGATGAATTCTCTGTCGCCGTCTCCTCCTAAAATGAGACAACATCAATCAGAGTTTACGGCGACAGAGACGGAGAATAATAGCGGTGGTTGCGGCGAGATTGTGGAGGTTCAAGGAGGTCACATTATTAGGTCAATCGGAAAAAAAGACCGACATAGCAAAGTTTGTACAGCGAAAGGACCACGTGACCGGCGCGTGAGACTTTCAGCTCCGACGGCGATTCAATTTTATGATGTTCAAGATAGACTTGGTTTCGATAGACCAAGTAAAGCTGTTGATTGGTTAATTAAGAAAGCTAAATCCGCCATTGATGATCTTGCTGAGCTTCCTCCATGGAATCCTGTTGATACTCTTCGTCAACATGTTACAAACCCTAAACCTAGAAAAACCAAAACCCTAATTCCACCTCCTCTTCCTTCTCCTCCTCCGTCGTTTAGTGTTGGTTTTGCAGAAACTGAGCATAATGAATCGAGTTTTCTTCCAGCTTCAATGGATTCTGACTCGATTGCTGATACTATAAAGTCGTTTTTTCCGGTAGCTTCAACACAACAACCACCGTCACAAACCAATACACAAAACCAAGATCTTCGTCTCTCTCTTCAATCTTTCCAAAATGGTTCTCCTTTTGCTAATCAAACAGAGTCTGTTCTCTTCTCTGGTCACAACAATACTCCATTACTGTTTGATTCAAGCTGGGAACAGAATCATCACCAGTCATCAGAATTCGGAAAGATACAGAGACTAGTGACATGGAACAACAACAACGGAGCTGGTGATTCCACCGGAACCGGAGGAGTACTAGGAGGAGGAGGAGGAGGAGGAGGAGGAGGATTTGTGTTTGCTTCTTCTTCTTCTTCTTCTCCATCTTCATTTCAGCCAGTTTATAGCCAAAGTCAGCTTTACTCTCAGAGGGGTCCCCTTCAGTCCATTAACACACCAATGTTTCGTGCTTGGTGTGATCCTCATCATTCTCATTATCATCATCAATCCATTAACACAGACAATCTCCATAACCATCATCCTTATCATGTCCATCCATCAATTCACCAATCAGCTATTCCAGGAATTGCAGGTTTTCGTATACCAGCAAGGTTTCATGGAGAGCAAGAGGAACACGGAGGCAACAACAACAACACCAACAAACCATCCTTTGATTCTCGCCATTGAAACAAGATTCAACAACAGTTTCAGGTTCATGTTCTTCTTCATCTAAAGTCCAATCCTTTGTGTTGTATCAGTTAGAAAACTTTTGAGTAATCTCAATTATGCATTAAGATGTTTAAGCTCTAAGCTAAATGAAGCTTACATCTTGTTTGTTTTATCCTAATTCAGAAGCACATTATATGTGTTGCTTGTTTGTTCTTAATAAATTTGTCGTTTCCTTATGTTCTTGTGTTGGAAACCTTTAACCCCCACTTGCAAGCTTTACTCTTTATTCCATGTGGGTTTAATGCTTTTTCTATATATCTCTTTTGGCAAATCCAAAGAACATTTGTTTGGTTTAGCTTTCACTATAAGTAATACTTTTTTCATAGACATAATTTGCATGTGAATTACTTCTTTTGAAAATTTGGATTTAGAGTGATAGGTTTATATCAACATACAAGAAGAGAAAATAACATATCCTTTTGACCATTTTAGCACCATTTTATATCTTATTAACCATTTAACATGTCACCATTCACATTCTTAGTATGAGTTTTGGTCCAGTTTTGGTCCATGGATGAGAATAATTTTATTGACTCTTTATTTGTGTGTAACTAGAATTCAATGTTATATGAAAAAAAAGAGAAAAAGTAGAATATGATGTCTAGTGTTATCAATATTGTCTTAAATACATACTTTAACAAAGTAGGAGATTCACCAAACTTTGATATTGATAGTCTTTAATGAGTAAAAGTAATAGGACATTTGATTAGTGCATGAAGACAACCTTGTTGGTCTAAATGAAGGAAAGTTGAAAGAAGACAAATCCCTTATTTTCCTTAGACCAATAGTGAAGGGATGTGTGTGGTTTCAATCCATAACTTGTGTATTGCCTATCAACTAAACTATTTAGTCAATGCTAAAAATTTCTGAAGAGATTCAATTCATTGCCACTACTTATTGGAGGATTATTACTTCTCTCATAGTCTCAAAACTTTGGTTTCTTGCGGAGAAGCTCTATAAAGAAGCATTTTTTTGTCAATAACTGGATCGGCAAGATCCGATCTATAGTGTAGTTTACATCCTAAAATCTATTTTTATTTTGTTAGTGTAGTGGGGAGAAATCGAACCCCGGTGCCCTGAGTCATTAGCTGAATCATCCTAACCACCAGATTCAGATTAACTCGACTAAAAAAACATCACTTTACATGTGATAAGATGAAACTGGAATTAGTACCTAGAGATCCTAAAGTAGATAGTAGCACACACAAAAGAAGAATAAAAGAAAAGAAGATAGAAAGTCTAAATCTCTATCAAAATCTTTGATCATACAAATCTTAGTTGAGAGAACTGTATATATAGAACTTCAACTAGTTAAAAAAGACATATAATTTTGCTTATATTTGGCCTTCTTGTTTATATGTGCAATATATGATAATGTGAAAGATTAATGCTATGAAAATCTTCAAATATTTGAGCTTAATATTATGATTATAAAAAGGAGAAGAAGACATGAAATGAATTATGAAAAGGATAAACAAAGTAAATGAAAAGGATGGAACCAAAATGGGAAAAAAGGTTGTCACCTTTAGAGAATGGTCCTGCATTTCTCTCTCTTTCTATCTCTTGTCAGATTTCAAAGTTACAGCCATTACTTTGTTTTTTTATTTTCCTTCATTCCAATTTCATACCCAATGATTATTTGTCAAATTGAGAATTTAGAAATAAGTATATAGTTGCAAACCAATCTTCAAAGTGTGCTTCATTCCCTTATAATACTAAGTGCTTCTTCATTGGAATGATATAATACTCTCTACATTATAGAAGCTACAATCATTGACCCAGTATCCCTTACTTATAATTCAATAAATGTTTCTTTAAACACAATTAAATTCATATGGGCAGGGAAATGCATTTGGTTAAATAGTTGTGTCTATGATCAAATAGTTGAGTGTAATATATGTGGTCTTCTCTATCCGAATTCAACTCCAAGTAATCGTGTTTATTATACGTGATATTATTAGGATTTTGACCATAAATCGGGACTTATTGATCTAATAGTTAACAAAAAAAAATTTGGCTGATAGAGGTTTTTTCTGGATCAATTATGGGTAGTTTAGGCCAGAGTTAAAAAATATTTAAGAGTTAAGGACCGAAACAGAAAAAAAAAAGTATTTGCATAAATAATAATTTTACCTATTGAAAAATATTACCCTGTTCCCGGCGGGGCTCGAACCCGCGACCTTCGGCTCATAAGACCAACGCTCTAACCAACTGAGCTACGGGAACCTGACGATTATTAACAATCCTAATTATTACTAAAATATAAATTGGTTTCGTTGAATTGATTACAACTTTTTATGTCCAAGTTTATCATACTTGTTATTAAATAATTCAAATTGAAAAAGACAATGAAGAAAAGTTTCAGATTCATAGCAGTATCAACAGCCAAGCAATCTCCAATAATATATAATAAGTAAAGTGGAAAGTCTCTACTTGAGCCAGCAAATAATTGAAGATGTAAGAGAAGAATATATACACAAGAAATATACTATTTATTTAGCTCATTAAGAGTATACTCTGTTTCAACAACACATCATCATCACTGACAAATCTCAGAAATCAACTTAAATAGTTTTTACACAATCCATAGCAGAGGAGAACAGAAACAGAAGATAAGAAAGTTACTCATGTGAAGGAGAGAGATGTCTATGACCAACCAAACCAGTAGTCAAGAATATAGACCAGACCCAATGAGAGTGGGTATAGCGAGTAAGCTAAGAAACATGTCCAAAGAGGATAAGTTGTTCTGAAACTTGCGAAGCCTCCCATGACTAGACAAACGATGAGAATTACTAACACTTCTGATGAGAAGTTCCATGTTAGTCCTCGAAGGTAGACGATTGCCAAGAACACAGAGAGACAGAGGATGTTGTTCATTGTTACTCCACCACATAGCTGAAAAACAAATGTTTAGAGATACGTTTTAGTTTAGGAAGTGTAATGAGATAGAAAGAGTGTAGGAGTTGTGGTTATGGACCTCGGAGAAAGTTAATGAAGCGGTTCTGATCTTTTTGCGGGAAGCAAAAATGATGGCAGAGACTGCTTCACTTGAATTGGTGGCTAAAGGTAAAGCGATGAAGGAAATGAAGAAAGATGGGATCCCTGTGGCTCCGGAGAAGTTGTTAACTGAGTCTACCAAAGGATCAGCAAATGCAGCTGCAATGGCAGCTCCCAAGAGAAGCATTAGAGCTGCTTTAATAGTGACCCATTTTGGGTCTGAAACCTCACCGCCTTCCTCCTCGTTCTCACCATTTTCATTATCTCCCAACAGAGTATGCTCTCTTTTTGTTTGCTGCAAAAGAGGTTAAAAGAATGAGATAAACTAAATTGTAGATAAGTTTTGTGGCTCAAGTTTGTTCAAATAAGGTTTCAACAGTCTATCTCACCACATGGAAATGGTCAAGGAATTTCATTGTACGAGGACCGGCATCAGGGCCAGTTGGACCAGCAGAACCCATTGCCTGGAGAAGCCAATGCTTAATTCCTTTGACAAACTCCTCTTCATCAACTTGCTCGTCAAGAGTGTGATCAAAATCTCGAAGAATACTTCCCACAGCATCATCTCTGTTAAAATCTATCTCTTCAAAGCTGATCCCAATGATAAGTGCCTTTAGTTCAGCCGCTGATAGGTGTCCGTCCTTGTTTGCATCAATATTCGCGAACAACCTAATAAAAAAATAAAACTTGAGCACAAGGTTTTACCGAGTAAACTGCCTGAGAATTTGTTCGCTCTCTCCAGAGAAAACAGTGACTTACTTTCGAATTACACGGTCATCGGGCTGACCTTCATCATCAAGAAGCCTTCCCAAAGCATGTTGTTTCAAGTGCTTTAGGATACCTGAAATAACATGCTTGTGCTTTGCAAAAGCAAGTCGTCTCCTTTGAATCCATGGTTGGAAGACCTAGTTTATCACAATAAAAGGAAGAAAATCTCACAAAGAAAGAAAAAAACTGACACAAATCCAGTGGATACTTTGCTGGAAGTTTAGTTCTGAGAACTTCATGTTACCTGATACACACAGTAAGAGATCAACATTAGAACTGATATGGCTAGAGCAACCAACACAGACAAGTGTCTTCCAGATGTTGAGCCCAACATCTGCGGAAGCTGGACAATGATGAACGGAATAACTGAAATAGCCATTATTCTTGCTGCATAGCTGGTCCAAATATCAACAGTTACACCAGAATCTACAGACACAGAGTAAACCATCAAATAAGCCACATAGTATGGCAAAACTACTAGACTTATTTCACTTTATGATTGTTCATCAATGATCAGAATCCCAAATGCTTGGAGACCCTTCTTGTTACCTTTTAGATGGAAGCCTTTAGTGTCTTGGTTGTTTACAGCAATTGTATCTCGAAGGTCACACTTGCCAACTACTGTGCAAGTTCCCCAGATAACAGTGAGAAGCATAACAGTCGAACCAGCTAGCAAACCCATACCCACAGCGACTTGACTTTGAGCAGTTGTTGCGTCTCCAGAAAGTCCAGACACTGAAAGCCAAAAGATGTTATTATACCCAAAGAAACACCAACACATAAGAAATTCACAAAAAATTCTACTGACACAAAAAAAAAAAAAAAAAAAAAAAAAAAAAAGATAAGATTTGACTTAAAAAGCAGAAGGTGACAAGTTATGAGTTCAATTCATCAGTTACCAGCAGCATAACATCAACGTCGCACTATATGATTCGCATAACCTAACAAATATTCACCTTTTTCTAATTCTCAAAATCCAATTAGAATCGCCTAAATCTTTCAAATCTTCATAAGTTTATCATCCTTTTTTCCGATTCACAGTACCCAAAAATATTCATTCTCAAACTTCAAAACAGTAACAGCGAACAATCAATTTCAATTTCACTCAAACCAACTTTTATTTTGCATCTCCATTTCTTCATAAATCGCACAGAAGCATAAAAATGTATAGATCCAATCGCGATCTAAATTCGAAGTTTCAAATTTCAAAAATATTCAAAATGAAAAGAATTTCACATACCCAGAATAAGCATAGCGTCAGGAAGAGCACCAAGCATAGGAAGAAACAAACCACCAACAATCCCAGGACCAAGGATCTCAAGAAGAAGCTCACTTCCATTAGAGAGATACGTAGCAGCTGTATACATGAAAAATCCATAAACCAAAATCAAAAACACATTCCCAAGAGCAGTCTTAGTACACGGCATGAATCCATAAGTCTGTTCACAAGCTTCTTCTGTTTCCCCTTCAGTCGAAACATCCGTCGTGATAATCGATCGAGAATCGAAAATTCGACTACCCCCGATTCCATCAGAGATTAAACTCGTCGAAGATGGATTTACAGCGACGAATCGAGCGTATGCAGATGTAGTGAAGAAGAGAAAGAAGATGAGAGAGATAAGCGATCTGAATCTCATGATTGATTTTGAAAGAAAACAACAAAAATGAATAAGAAAAAAATCAAAGGATGATGATCATGAAGAAATCAATTTATGTATATATATATACATATAGATATGGTTGAAGTTTGTGTGTATAAATCGTGTGGGGCAGTTTTTTTCAGGGAAGATGAAGATTTGATTTAGTGAAGGTGAAGAAGCTTTTTAGGAAGATGAAGTAAGTAGAGTCTAATTACCATCTTAACCCCTGATTTTATTCTGATTATAGAATAATTAATTTTAGAAATTACCAAAGATGCTAAGGTAATTATTAGTCATATAATAAATGTTATATATATATTACAAAATTTATTCCATTTTTATGGAGTAGCATAATTCAAGTTTAGCAACCAAATATTTTTGCATCAAAAGACTAAATTAGCTATTAAAAAATTTACATTGTTGCGAGTTGCTCTCAATTTGGTAGTTAGGATTACCCAGTTAATGATTTGACATCAAGGCTCAATTTCTACCGGCTGCATTATGGTAACTTTTTTTTCTTTTTTTGTCAACCTTACTATAGTTGGATCGACAAGGCCCGATTCATAGCCAAAGCTCAAACTCTAAAATTCCTTTTTTCTTCTTTCTTGCACCTGAGAAAACTTGAACCCGGGTGCCTGAGGATTTGTAAAGTGGCCACTACCACTGGACCACCTATCCTCGGCTGCATTATGGTAACTTAAAAAAGAGATTTTATGGTGGGTTTTAGGCTTATGGATCGGGTCTTGTCGATCTAGTTATTGAAAAAGTTTACATTTTTTTAAAAAAACAATATGCTTTATAAATTAATTAGCTTTTTTGATATAATTATTGATAAAAAGTTGGTTTAAAAAAAATTAGTCCACCTAGATTGACAAAGTATTTGTTGAAAAATTATAAATTATTGGGTAGTAGTACTTGTGGATTGATGGCTTTCCCAAAGTCAACAATGAATCATTTAGTATTAACGTATTTATCTAACTTTTTTAGCATTTTATATTTTCAAATACTAGAATAATCAATCCATAAACAGATAATATTGTCATAAATTGAACCGAATTTATGATGATTTCGTGGGCACAAATATCTACATTTTTCATTCAATGATACAAAAGGCTAGCTAAATTCAATACTAGTAGTCTGTTTTTTAATATTTTTTAAAAAAATATTTGGTCACAACTAGTCAACTCATTAACCAAGTTCTTATATAATATAGTGAAATTCGATTTCGAATATGCAAATGTGGCTACCTTTAATAAATGTACCATCTACTTAAAGTCACTTGCTATTTTTTTTTCAAATATTTTTAGTGATATTTTTTTATCAATTATACAAAAAATTATATAGTTAAAATTGTTTTTTATGTCAACTTAATTCAATTACGGATAAACGGTGTTTTGAAAGAGGTACATCATTCACAAAAATTACTTCCCTACCTAGACTTCTAATCCTACGAGCTAAAAAATCAAGACATTGATTGATGACCCGAGAAATCTAGTTAAAATTGTTTTGAATATTAAAAAATTAATGTAGGAAGGGAAAATAAAAAGTCTTTAGGGCAATTAAGGAATCGTGTATTTAGCTTATAACCGTTCGTTAGTTAATTATTTACCGGATATTTGACATTAATTTTGGATTACGCGGCCACACGTGTTGTCTTAAACCAATAGCAAGGGCAAAATCATAATTTTACAAGAATTAGTCAACATGCCGACATGTCAATACCATAAAAAGGTCAAAGTTATTTAAATATAATTTCACTAAATTCTCTATATTTATATATTTGTACCGTAACGCCTAAAAACCGCGATTTGTTAGAATCCAAAACGTCACGTAGTTTATTCATTTTCTTAGCAAACAGCAAGTATGTTTGGGTAGTTCGAATGAGATAAACAAGTTGGGCAGTATAACTTGGGCCAAAGGCCTATATAAAACCGTGAAATTAAATATAGGCCCAGTATTAATTGGGCCCAACCAAAGGCATATAAATAAGCGATATTAGAAGGATTTCGATTTTTTGATATTTTCCTGCATCTCTTACACTTCTTCTTCCTCAATTTGCAAGGAGATATTAGGGTTTTTTTCTGGACGCAATCGTGTTCTCTACGGTTTCCAAAACTCTATTAAACCTTTAAACAGAAGTTTGGCTACACGTATTCATCGTCATCCTCCTCCTCGTTTATGCAATTGTAGTCGGAATCGTTACCTCCAAGCTATATTTTGATGCTCACAGTTCTATAGCTTCTGGGTAGAGTTTTTTCACGAATATTTGCGAAATGGTGAAAATTGAAGAGAATTCTCAGAGATTTAAAGAATATAAAGTTAAGCCTGGTCGTGTAATTCGTTCGAATTTTGACTCAATCGTCTTAAATAGACAGAATTTCAAGAGAAGTCTTCGCTGCAAAGTGAAACCATCTTACCTTCTAGAGCTTGAGCAAAAGGCAAGCGAAAGAAACTATCTAAATAGATTACCGGAGATTCTTTGTGAGCTACTTCGTCGAAAAAACTGGAGTGATGCAAGTCGCGTACTTAGCGTTTTGATGCAAGGGACAACTAAAGATCATTGTCCTAAAATGAATCGACTCAAATATGAGGTTTGCTTTAATCTCTAAAGATGAAACAGTGCTTGCTTGTTTGTTGTTGTCTAATTTGTATTGTTCCTTTTTTTGTTTGTAGGCTCATATACAAATTCTGAATCACTTGGAAACTAAGATAAACAAAGCAGACGAGATTGGAGATATATATGATACTTGGATTAGACAGATTGGTAAATAACATAAAGAGGTTCATCTTTAGATTGCTAGCAAATTTTGTTTTTGTTTGATTAAGGCTCGATGATAACATGGAGTGGTTTGGTCATATATATACAGGAAAAGCTCTTGGTTTGGTTCGAGCTAATTTGTCATTTCATTGAGCATGAGATGAACTATGAGGCCTATAGAACTGTAATAAGGTACAATATATATATAGCTTGCTTTTGATAGTTATACCACTTTCAATGCACATTCAGTCTTGTAGATGTAGTTGTCTATATTGATAGTTAAAATCTTAATTGTGATGAATTCTTTTTTGCTTTTGGTAGCTTGATGCAGAACCGTGATTTGGCAATGCTTCCACGGGCCAATCATTTTATAGGAATCTCATTCTACAAGATGTGGTCAAGTATATTCATGAGGGAGTTACAGCCTGAAGTTTCAGACGGCAGCGACAGTAGCAGCGGCAGTAGCAGTGACAGTAGCAACGACAGTAGCAGCGACAGTATATGGGATATGTGCAAATCAAGATCGGTTAGTTTGGTTAAGTCTGCAGTCATAGACGAGTCAGTTAACTCTGTGGAGTTTGATGTTTCTGCTAGAAACGATTCAGAGACTTCAGTCATGAATTATGAAAAAAATTCTCATGTGTCCATCAGTGATTCAGGGACGACAGTGGATAGGAAGGTAAAACAGGAGAGTTCTCAGGATTTTACCATTCCAGATCGATTCTATGCCTCCTCTGAAGAAAACGAATCTTCTATGCAAGATGGAGCTGCATTTGATCCAACTCTAATTAAAATTCTTGGTTAGTACTGAGAAAGATTATTAGCTAGCATTATGTTATAACCCACAACTACTCCTGTTGATTTTGTGGTTTTGTTTTGGTTAGGCGACATGGATCCATGGTTGCTTCCGTTGAGACCACCAGAAGATCCTGTTTGTTACAGAAAGGTGGTCAATGATTCTTCTTATTATAAGGAAGCAGTGAGATATTTGCGGCTTACTGTGCAGTCCCCACCTGAATTATCTTTGGCTGCATTACATCCACTTGTACAGGTAAAAACTCATAACCATTTTGCCTTAAGTGGCTCATTAAGTCATCATATTCTTCCCTTCGAACTTGAATGTCTCACACTGATTAGATGTTTCTCTTTCTCTTCTCTTCTAGTATTCCCTTCTAGCTTCTGTTAATTGGAGGTCATGTAGATGAAGCGATGAAAGTGGTTGAGGAGATTTGCAACAAAGTGCATGACATTAAGCCTTTCAGGTACACAAAGTCATCTTTTGTTCTCTGTTTAGTATCTCTGTCCGCTTTAGGACGTTAGAACATGGAAACAGAGGCTTTCTGGTTTAGTTATTTTGCTCAATTGTAGGATTAAGGCCTTTATGATGGAGATATTTCATAGTAACATTGACATGCTCGCTAAATGCTATGAAGATGTCTTAAAGATTGATCCTTGTTGTGTAGCTACCCTAAAGAAGCTTATTGACATGTGCATGGAAGGTCTTTACCATCAAGCCATCAAAAACCTTTTGCTTGAATCCTGCGTAGTTCATCTCTAATGCCGTTTGTTGTAATTACTTGCAGATGAGTATAGTAGAGAGTCACTAATCGAAATGATAGCATTACATCTTGAAGCTTCGTTTCCCGAGCCTGAAATCTGGAAAGAGTTAGCCATTTGCTTCAGTTACTTCGAGAATCTTAATGAAGACCGAATGTCGATCTGTCTCAATGGATCTGCAGAACAGCGGATTAGGCAAACATATTCTGTTCGATACAACCAGACACCAAGAATGTTCACCAATGCAGCATGGACCCTTCGAGCTAAGTGGTGGCTAAACCGCCATTTCTCACCAGAAAAGCTAGAGACAGAGATAACAGAGGCTACATTGACAGGAGATGGGGCAATGATGAGTTACAAAGCTGCTTGTGCAAGTCATATCTACGGACGAGACTTCGGTTATGTTACACAAGTGTACAATCAGCTAAAGAATAGCAGCAACAACAGAGATTTTTTCAACTTTTTGCAAGAACACAGAACTTATAGTAATGGTTTCCATAATTTTGGAACTTGAAAACAATACTAAGATATGAATTGTATAATACATTTATGTTTTGATGAATCATTTGAAAGTCTTAAGCAACTGATAAGAAAAACTAAACCAAATTAGCCTGTACATTTAATTTCATCACCATGTAGCCAAGAAACCAAATTAAAAGATGACAGTTTTTGACCATTCACACATATTATGTGCACAAAAAGAAAGTACAAATTTACAAAAAAATTCTTTTGGAGCTGAAAACAAACCCAAACTCTGTTTTCTTCTCATCTTTAAAAGTTTCCTTTATATATAAATATATATAAACCCAATAGATAGAAAAGTCATTCTTCTTCCTATACTTTTCTCTTCTCCATCCCCAGTGCCTCTGCTTTACAGATTGGGCAAACGTTCTTCACTATTAGCCATTTCTCCAAGCATTCTGCATGATACTCGTGCCCACAATCCAAAGTTGCAATCTTCTCTTCGTTTTTGAAGCATTCCTGTATATATATTGAGACAGTTCTTCAGAGTTTTGATTTCAAGCCTGTGCAGGCATTACAAAGCTTTGATATTTGTCTATTTCTTACCTGACATATCGTGCATGGTTCCGTTTCTGAATCGTTAGTTCGTGGAGATGATGACTCTTTTTTAAGGTTGATTCCAGAACATGTTCTTGTTTTCAACTGATTCTTAACTTCTTCCTCTGGCAAACCAGTGTTTACAGTTCCAATTCTCTCGCTCAATGCAAGAAGCTCCTGTTCAAACCCCGGATTTTCAAATGAGATCAACATATCCCTAACAGTGATCACACAAAGTTGCATTGTAGATTCTGAAGAAGCTCATGCTAAAGCTAAATACAGTAACTATTAGCTGCTGAATACCTAGTTCTGATAACTACATCGGTTTTAAAGAGTAATGATGAGTTCACCTCATAAGACATTTCCTCGATGTCCAATCGCATATCGCGATGATGATCAACGTGATTATTTGCAGAACCACCAAGGAAGTCCTCAAACTCCAACAGCGCAACTTCCTAAACACATTTGAGAAAACCAAGAGAAAGAGAATCTTGAGCAATAACGAAATAGAGAAGATGGGAGAGAAAAATGAGGCAAGAAAGTTATACATCATCAGGCATCACTCTAAGCCGAGGAACTCCTCCACGTTGTTGTCTAAGAGTTGCTACAGGTACAGAATCATCTCGCTGATGATGCTGGTATACCCTAAACCCGGTTGGTTGAACAGGACCCATCTCTGATTCCGAGGGAACACTAGTCATTGTGTTCTGAGGAGCAAAGCTCCCAGGAGGAATTCTGTATGACACCGAAGAAGCCATATGAGGATATAATGTGGCGCTTTGGCCTCTCACAGCTTGCACAGGAGGAGGTGCTGGGGGGTGATGATGACCATAATAATGGTCCCTCGGGTTTACTGGAGAAGGATACATGAACGCTGCAGGGTTTCTGCTACTAGACTCTATGGAACCGGGGACAATGTTACTACCTGATAGGTCATTCAAAGATCGATAAATAAGATTACAATGTTCTCAACTCTAAAAGGAAATGGTGGGTTTGTAGGTACCATGCATGTAAGGTGCGTGTGGCCAAAACGAAGGTGGGCCATCAGATCTGCCATGGTGTTGTTCAAACCAGACCGAGCCAGGAGCTGGAAAAGGATGATGACCTGCATAGTTTCCTTGAACAAAGTTGTTTGGAGCATGAGGAGGAAGAACAGGGTTCACTGCTACAGCTCCTGGTCTATTCCTAGCGCCTCCAAAAGGTGCAACTGTCTCTGGTGTATTGAATGGAGCTGCTAAAGTACTAAAATACTGAGGTTGTACAGGTCCGGGTATTACTTCTGCGTTTTTCCGCTTATATGACCCTCTAGTGTGATCCATAAAATGATCAGAACTTACTCCAACTACACCGTGACTACTGGAAGATGGTAACTGACCCGGTGGAGCCTGATATGCCACATAGGGAAGATAATAATTGGCTGGAACACGCTGATGATGCTGATGGTGATACTGAGGAAGCGCATAGAACATTGCCGAGTTATCATAAGCTGGATCTTGAAGAGAATGAGCTTCTAAATTAGGAATGTTTGCAACCATGGCAGGGATACTATTATTATCCAGTTGTTGTGGAAAGCTGCCTAAAAGGATACAAGGCTCTGGATGGAGAGAGGCTCGAGATTGCTGCTGCTCCATTTCTAAATCAACAGTCATATTTCTTTGTCCCATTTCGCTTGCTGCAGAAACCCTCTGATAGATAATGATTCACAAAAACATCAACAACCATAAGGTGACCTCAACAAAGTAAGAAATCAAACTTCCTCATTCACAAAACCAACCAATGCAACATTATTACATCACATTGTAACCTGAATATATCAACTTAACGAAATCAAAACATGCAAAGCACATGTTGTGTCCCTCAAAGAAATCATATCTCTCGGAAGATTACATTGTGCATTCTCAAGCTAAGATCATAATTACGAAAATTGAATTAAAAGAGACTAAATCTTTTAGCTGCAGACAGAATTCAAAACCCAATTCATAAAACAACAACATTTCTCCAAACACAAACAGAAAAAGGATCATTAGCATAAAAGAGGAAGCAAACCACCATGCCTAACTTAAAACCAAAACAATCATCAAATTAAGATTAAACAAACACAAGAACACGAAAATCTAACCTTGTGAACATTAAGATTGTGAGAAAAGCTTGGGGCTTATGTAAACAGCAGCAAAAAAAGAACAAAGACTTGAAATTTTCTGAAAAATCTCGAAACCGAAAACTCCCTGCAAAATAAACAATCTAAAGGATCAAAAGAGATTAAAATCATCAAAAAAATCAAACCCAAAACAATGCAATTTCTTCATGATAACAAACACACTTTTAATAATCAAAACCCACCAAATTAAACAAAAAACGAATTTTTCTTAAGGGAATCAAAAAAAGGAACAAAACCCAATTGTGATGATGATTAAGAAGAGATAATAACCTGATTTTGAAGGTTTAATCAGGGAGAAAGAGATCCGAAGAAGAGAGAATTCGGAGGTGAGGGAGAGAGAGAGAGAAGAGAGACGTCGGTTTCTTGATTCTTATTTTTTTTTCGTACTGTGACGAAAGGTTTTATTTATTTTCGCATTTATCTTTTTATTTATTTTTTCCTATTTTTTTATTGGTTTTTCTTTCTTTTTTTCATTGGTTTCTTTTTTTGCTGCATATAGTTTTCTTAATATGTAATTTAATTAGAAAGCTAAATATTGTTCTATTTATAGATTTATGGATGTCGTAATTATGTGTAATAAATGGAGTAATAGAAATATTTATTAACGTTTTTATTTAGAGTTGATTTGTTAAGCATGCTAATCATGAATTTAAAATAATTACTTAGCTTAAACTATGAGGTTTTAATGAATTTAAATTGTAGTTCTTCTCAATTTGGTGGATATATGTTATGGCGGCTATAGAGTTCGACTCTATCTTATTACATGAAGTAGTGGAATTTAGGGTTAAGATAGGTTTGAGCTATCGATCATGTTTTATCGTTTCCTTATTAATGTTTATAGTTGAGCTATTGATTAGATATAAATATTTAAAATGATCTTTTGTTGTTTTGTTAAATTGATTTTCATTGAAATGTTTTTGATAATTAACTATTCCATCAGTATCGATCAGGTTTTGTCGTTTTCTTATTAAGTACGACTCTTTATTGCATAAAGTAACAAAATTTAAGGGTGAAATAGGTTTGAGCTATTGATCAGGTTTTGTCGTTTCCTTATTAACGCTTATAACTGAGCTATCGATCAGCTATATATATTAAAAATGATATTTTGTTGTTTTCTTAAATTGATTTTTGAAATATTTTTGATAAATAATTATTTCATCACTATCGGTCAGGTTTTGTCGTTTCCTTATTAAGTTCGCCTCTTTAATGCATAAAATAAAAGAATTTAGGAGTGAGATAGGTTTGAGCTATCGATCAGGTTTTTTGTCGTTCCTTTATTAATATTTGTAGTTGGGTTATCGATCAGCTATAAATATTAAAAATGATCTTTTGTTGTTTTCTTAAACTGATCTCCATTGAATTTTTTTTTATATTAATTATTCTATTACTATTGATCAGGTTTTGTTATTTTCTTATTAAATTTGACTCTTTATTACATAAAATAGCGGAATCTAGGGGTGAGATAAGTTTAAGCTATTGATCAGGTTTTTTGTCGTTTCTTTACTAATATTTGTAGTTGAGCTATCGATCAACTATAAATATTAAAAATGATCTTTTGTTTGTTTCTTAAATTGATCTCCATTTGAATATTTTTGATAATTAATTATTCCATCACTAACAATTAGGTTTTGTCGTTTCCTTATTAAATTCGACTCCTTATTGCATAAAATGGATAAATTTAGGGGTAATATAGGTTTAAGCTATCGATCAGGTTTTATCGTTTCCTTATTTATATTTATAGTTGAATGACTGATCAGCTAAAAATATTAGGAAATAGCTTTTGTTGTTTTCTTAAATTGATCTCCATTGAAATGTTTTTGATAATTAATTATTCTGTTACACTTTTTCTTAATTAGTAAATTAAAACTATACGATTTTCTGAAATTGAACTCCGTTTAAAAAAATGTTGAGATAAACATTGCACTAATAATATATATTTATCACAGTTTTATATTTTGTTTTTGTTTTAGATGATGTGTGTAGATAAAAATTTGTGCACTAATAATATATATATATATATATATATATATATGGATTAGATAGATTTTGAGCAAAGTTATCAAATGTTTGGTTTGGCTTTAACACAAGCTTTGGCTTTGGGGAAGTGTCCCCATGTGCTTTCTTCGTTGAACCAGCTTGACACCTAATTATGCCCAATATTTATATGCTTTTTTACGGCTCTACAACTTTGTGAACAATTTAAAGTAGTATATACATTGCTCCTGTCCAAGAAATTCAACCTCAAATGCGTTGTAACTATCTAAATTTATAGATATATGTTGTCGTTCGTTGATGGAAGAATGTTAAATTGTGTTTCATAATTCTTAAACTTAAATAACAAAGTATTAGTAGTCTGGTCGTAGGAGCGGTTTAGAACATATAAATTTATTGGTTGTGAAATTGTTTACGTCAGAAACTAAGTTGATATTGTTTGGCTAGATGTTTTATTAGAAAATTCGGAGTCTGATTTCAGGTAGACCCCTTATTAACAAGAAAAATATTTTTATTCTTATGCTAAAATTTTTTATACAAGATCATAAATTACTTATATGTCAGATATGAGTTACAATTTCTAACTTAAAACCAATTAATAAGATAAACCAATTAATAAGAATTATAATTTTGATATCATATTAGGTCTTTATGAATATAATTTCTAGTTTAAAATCAATTAACAAGAAATAATTCTTGACTTGTGTTTTTGTTAAACTATTTTAGATATATTCTAGTTTTAGATATGGAATCCTATAATTTTATATATAAAAAATGTTTTAGTATTACAAAATGTCAAAAGATCACAAAAGATATTTCATAAGAAACAAACCCTAAATGAAACTCAAGGGAAATGGAAGCAAAATGGAAACTCGTGTTAACTATTAACATTGGAAAATATAAATGCATAAGAGTTAAATATACATAATAGTATATTTTGTATGTTTACATAATGTGTTGTTTGTAAATTAATTACCAAAAAAAATGTGTTGTTTGTATAAATATAGTAATAGGAGTTAAAGATACGTTTGACTTTATATTCAGACATATAATAGAATGAAATCGACATACACTTCAATCTATGACATTGTTCTTAGTGTTATTTCATTGACATGCCAACAAATATATCTTGAAATCATCGTCACTTGTTCAATATTATCTTCTTCTTAATAATTAAATAATATTTGATTTATTATTCTTTTTTTTTGATAAGTAATATTTTCTCTGTTTTTTTATATCTGATGTTTTAGAATTTTCTTACAAATTAAGAAAACATTAACCTTTTTGTTTTATTACAATTTCCGAAACAATTTAACCAATCATATATCAATTTGTAAAATTTAAACAGTCAAAAACACTAAAAAATTATTAAATTTTGTATAGAAAACTGAAAATATTAATTAAAAGAAACAATTTTTTTTTCTAAAACATCAACTAAAATTAAACGGAAGAAAACTGTATAATGTAAGTTGATTTGACGTTTCTGTACTAGAACTAAACAATACACGTATTTATTTGGTAATATTCAATCTAGCCAAAAAAAAAATATATATATATTTATATATATATGGTTAATATTTTATAGCATTGCTTCGAACGGTAGATTTTGGATCAGATTCTTTCGACTGTTTTAAACCCACGAAGAATATGCTTTATTCCTTTTTTTCCAATGTATTTAGTTAGTCATGATAACGATTCAATACATGTGGAATACAATTTCTTGTCTAAATACTATTAGTTAACGAACGAGAAAATAAATGTTTTTAAAAATGATTTAGGAAAACAATACAATATGTCAACACATAGATGGTCAATTGGTTTGCTCATGATTTAGCTAGCATAAGGTAATGGGTTCAAATTTCATTATGCTCCATTTGGAAAATTCAAACTATGAATCGAACATTGTCGTTGATCCAATGGTTACTTATTGACAAAAAAAGGAAAACAATACAATATATAAATTGGGTTTTAAAATTGTTTAGTACAACATATATAATTACGACGATTTCAGATCTTGATGGTTGGCCAACTTTTGCTGCTTTCATTGATGAGATTGCGCAGCTAGTTTTATCTAATTTCTATCTATTTAATTTTGAGAGCTTTGAATTTCAAAGCTGATTTCCTAACCTGCAGTATTCGAAAGCTTTCCAAAAATCAGTCTTTTATTAATTATGTACTTTCATATTGGCTCTCTCGTTTAATATGAGATATTACATAGATAAATTGGAAAAAAATTTGTTTAATCGTTTTATACTACTACCAATACGACTCTATATAGAAACTTTTGGCATTAACATATGGTGCATGTAGAAGGAATACACTCTATTTATTTTTAATAATTTTAAAGAATTTAATATAACTTTTAATAAAAAAAACATATATTCTTTTTTAATAATAAAAGTTCATTTAGCAACAAAAAAAGATGGTACTATCATTTGTTATTTCTAGAAGTATGACTTTGTTCCAGTATCGATTTTGATACTTGTGAATGGAGAAATTGAGATATTTTATTGGTTTCTTCACATTTCTTTAGGTGTAGTGCAATATGCAAATTAAGCTCTCAATGGCCACTAGTGTTTAGTGTGTTTTAAAATATTGGGCTTTTGGGCCTGTGTTGATGATGTATTGAAGGCTTTGAACTTGGTGATTTTAGTGGATGATCAAAAGTTTCTTTATCCATTAAAAATGAAGCAATATTTTGATGATATTTGAGTATATATTTGTAACAAATCTATATACACATATATAAAATCCAAAAGTAGAGGTTTATGAGTAGATTTAGACTATGGCTAGAATTTTTCAGTTATTTCAAAATCAGTTTTCAAATATTTTTTTAATATAATCAATAAAATCAACAAAATTCAATTTATATCTTAAATTTTATCGCACAAAGTTAAATTTTTAAATATACGACCAAATATTATTTTTTAGTTATTTATATTACTAAAAATTTCTGCAAAATATTTTTTTGTCAATTCAAATAATAATTCTGCAAAAAAAATTTCTACCTAACTATAATCGGATCGACAAGATCCGATTTATAACCAAAATCCATATCCTATAAAATAATAAGTAAAACATATAATGAGGTGCTACTTTTAAAGTCATGTTAATTTATTGGAAATAATAAGTGAGTGATAAATTCAAAAGAAATATTTAATAGTGTTGGAACCAAATTTATTGTACTTGCTAAATATCTTTTTTGACATGGACAGATAAGAAAAAAAATATTATGAATGAATTTGTGAAATTCAAAAAAGTGGTTACTTGTTTTGGTTTATATACACCAATTAGCTACTTGTTGGTAAAGAAATTAAACTATCATTTTCAGTATTATTTTATGCTTTCAAAAAGTCAGAATCTCTTCATTTTTCCTACTTGAGATCTGACCAAAGGCACTGTTTTCTGTCATCTATTAAAAGTGTAAAGTCTGGTGAGATTTGTCTGTTAGTAAAATGAATTTTTGTTTTTATATAAAATAATTTATTTGGTAGCAAAAATAATAGATGTCATGGGTTTATTGGAACTTAGCAAACTACAAATCCTAACATTTACCCGTAATTAACGGTCTCACATGTTCTCATATAATTTTGTTGAAAAACAATAATGTGATTAGGTTTGTACAAAACAAAAGCTTGATTTATTACAAAATTAGTTTTATGGAGCTTGATTAATTGCTAAACATATAATGAGATTATTGTGTGCAAAGATTTTAGGTTCTCATATTTGGAGTACATATTTTGGTTTAATGGTTAAATGTTATTTTTTGGAAAAAATATTATCCAAGTTTGACTTTAAGAAATTGAATTGTTCCACAATTTTTTGTTCGGAGATAAGTTTTTTTTTCAACTGATTTAATAGCCTTTAATCATGCTTCTACTACTAAATTCGATATTTAATGTCTAAGAATTTGTAAAGAAAGTATTACCACTGGCCTACCTGTCGTCGACGTTTGGAGATAAGTTATGGATCAAATTTTATTATTAACAAAAAAAAATTCAATTCATATTCTAAAATTTTTTACGTAGTATGACACGATCATTTGAAATCAAGCTTTAGTGAGTAATACTAAAAACGTTTTAGAGATGAATGTTTACATTTCATTAAAAAGATTGTTTACTCAAAAAAGTTGACTTAATTTATATTTGTGAAATTTATTACTTAATTAGTAGTAATCCTTTTAGATTTCCAAGGATGCTCGGCTTAGTACATGTAATTGTAATAATATTAAAACATTGAAGTTGAATAAATGCATGTATATGTATTAACTTATTATTGTTTTGGTCTTACGAGAGATCTATGCAATGAAGAACAAGTTCAATCTAGTTACTTCCAAGTTAATACATTTTTATATAATATATTTAAATCCACCATGATTCAACGTATTTTACGTGTAATAATATTTTAAAAATAAGATTGCGTATGTTATTTATTTCGACTACTTCTCGAAAACTCAATCACAATCAAATTACAAATTATTATGTTCTTTCTTTTGGTTAAATATAAAGTTATCATGTTTAATTGATTATTATAATATTTTTTAATAAACCATTAGAATGATAATATATTATCTATAGTTCAATCTTATAACTAAAGACCCCGTACTCCGTCCATTTCATTTTAGTTGTCATTCTAAAATTTTACACATATATTAATAAAATATGTAAATATTCTGTTATACCCTAATTTGACTATTAATATTTCAAACAATTTAATATTATATTTATTTAATAGGAGCAAAACAGATAATTTTGTATTAAAAATTACGTCGGAAAACGAGGATGACAACTAAAATAAAAAAAAATTAGCCTAATGACAAGTAATATGAAACGAAGAAAATATTAACTAGTAAATTGAAAATAATTCCATCATTAACAAAATAAAAAAAATTGGCATTACAATATTTTTATTATTTTTTATAATGTTTTTCTCTCACTACTTATTCTTCACTATAATTATGACTTTCTTCAAACCCAAAAAAAAAACATCATCATCACATAAACAGAAGAATCTCATTATTTCAGGAGCTCAGAAGCAAAAAGAAAAAAAAAACATAAAAGAGTTCAAGATAAGAATCATCAATCTATACAACACAACACAGTTAATTAGTAGTTTTTAACTAAAATGATCAAACGAACTATTACTTAGCATTCTTGTCGGACATTAGTAGCCACGGCTCGAGCCCAAAACTTGATTTGATCTTTCATTTCTTTTCTCGAATCCTTTGGAACCCTAGGTGGTGTAACCAGTCCATTCATTACACGTGGTTCGTCTGATTGGTCATAACCACTCAGTCTTTGAAGCTCTTTGGTTGTTTCTATGCTGCTTAATGTTTTACGCAGCGTTTTGGGACTTGAGCTTCCTTGTTTGACCATAATAGTGTCTTCTGTTCTCATTAAGTTTTTTGGTGGTCTTTGTCTTTGATTGCTTGGAACCTGCACCAAGATTCGAAACTTCAATATGCTTTTCACATTCTCATAAACAATATTTAACGAAAGTTTGGACCGAAACCCAACTAATTTTCAAAAAACAAATACCAGCGACTAGTTTAACTCTTGATCTTCTAATAATGAGGTTTCATGCATATAAATCAATATTTTGGTAATTCGAGAGTTTAGGCCGAAACTCGACTAATTTCTAGAAAGTCAATACCATCGAGTGGTTTGACCATGAATTTTCTAATGTAGTTTAAAACATAACTTGATCTTTGTTTAGTCGAAACAATAGTTTCAGGCATAAATCAAATTCAAGACTGACGAGTTTATGCCCCTAAACCGCCTCGAAACAATAGTTTCAGGCATAAATTAAATTCAAGACTGACGAGTTTATGCCCCGAAACCGCCTCAAAACACGATGCAAAAACCATATTTATTCAAGATAAAGATGAATCATTTAATTACCTTTGGAACATTCTGTGAGCTAGCGAGGGCTTCACGGATTAAGAATCCCATTCTAGAGTCACTTTCATGATCTTCAAACTCGTCTTCTTCTCTTCCTATGTAATTTGGCAACGTTTGAGTTCTTTGCAAACAATCATTGACACTACTACTACTACTTCTTCTTTTGTTCTTTGCATTAATCCCTTTGTCTTGCTTCTTCTGCAAGAAACACTCACTTGGCCTTGTTGGTTCTAGAACCCTAATCTTCTCAGAGAACTGTCTCGTTAGCTTAGTTATCATCTTCTTGGCTTCAAAATCAACCTCTCTTTTATCCATTTGAGGTAGTAAAGAAGGTGCTCGAATCAAACCACGTTTTGTAGAAGCTTCTTGAATCTTCTCTGGAGCTGAACGAGATCCAGATTTAGGAGGAAGCATCAATTCCTTCTTCTGCAAGTATGATCCAACTTGTGTTGGTCCTTGAACCCTAATCTTTTCAGAGAGTTGCCTTGAAAGCTTCTTCTGAGATTCATATGCTTTAATCAAAGATCCTGAATCTGAATCTTCCTTGTTATCAGAACAAATCAAAGAAGAAGACGAAGAAGAAGAAGAGCAAGGATCTGAATAACAGTTCCTTAAGACTTTTGATCTTGTGGTAAACAAGTTCTCAAAGAACCAGTAATCTTCAAGGAGATCATTAATAAGTGAATCACTTGATGAACTTACATGATCCATTACAAAAGTTGAATCTAAAAAAGAGAATAAAAAGAGAGATTGTAAAAAGAGAGAAATTGTAATTTTATAACACAAAGATATGAGTCTTGTGATTTTTGTTTTGTGAGTTGGTTTGTTCATATCTGTGTTGTTTAGTAAACATCCAATGTATTTGAAGCATTGATTCTGGAATTGCTCACATGGGCAGCCTTTTCTTCAATTATTTTTCTTATAATTTTTTATTATATCTATCTGGAGTGAATATATTGGTTTCTGCATTAAATATTTAATGTTTTTTTTTTCAGGAATTGGAACTTATTGGAGGATATAAAAGTTACAAATCTAGACCAAGTAGAGTCAACTAAATAAATAGAGTAAACTATAAATATATGCATATAGTATAATCTCTTTAAATTAATACTCGATTCATTAATAATTTTTATAAAATAAAATAATTCTATAGTTCTAATTTAATTTTTAGTTCAATAAATTTAAAATTTATATAAATTAATAAAAAAATCTATAATTTTAGTGTAGTCCCGACATTATTAATTTATAGAAGTTTTATTATATATATATATAGAGAGAAAAGTGTTTTTAGTTGGTTAAACGTTTGTATCCGGAGCTTTTCTACCTTAGTATTACTCTGTTAATTTGTATAAGTTTTCGTGATATTGTTTAGATTTTGAAGTTTGAAAGATTTGTATTGAACATAACCAACAAGAAATTCATACGAGGAGAAAATTTATTGGTTAAATAGTTATATGTCCATTTTTATAGTTTCAGTTTAATTTCATTTTAAATGATTGTGTAACTTCATAATAACATTAAATTATAGATAGAGTGTTAGTATATATTTGACAGAAATAACATATGAAAGTCGTTTTTCGAGAATTGGATTGCTAAAACTTTATCTATAATCTAATCTTTAAATCTTTTTTATATGAAGTTTTCTGTCTACTTTGAATCAAATCTCGGTTTAGAAAACTGCAAATAGTAATACTTTTTTGCCTTTTTATACTTGATATTTTAGTTTTTCACACATATTAATAATTCATTAACCATTTTATTTCTTCTAAACAAAATATGTTTTATCATCAATTCCAAAATAATCTAACTAATCATAAATCAATATGTAAAATTTCAATAGCCAAAATATTAAAAATAACAATAAATATTGCATAAAAATCTTAAAACATCAACTAAAATAAAATTAAAAAAAACATAACTATAACTAAAAGATTGAAAATATTACTAATAAGTTAGCTAACCTCACTTTACCCGCAAAAGTAGACTTATGCAGGTGAATTTTTTTTGGCAACAACTATAGAAAAAATAAGGTTCAAAGAAGTTATGATTGCTTAAGAGATAACATAATAATTAATCACTGTCAGGACAAACCACAAGCCATGTGATTTCTTTTATTTATATATATATATATATATATTACTGTAATTGTAGTAATCTAATAATAAAAACAAATAATAAAACATGTATCTTAGAGAATAAATACAAAGATTTTTTATTTTTTATTTTTCACAGATTTTGATATTTTAATGCCAAATTGCTAATCATTAAACAAATGAATATATAAACAAACAATAATCACAAGTTGTGGATCTCCATCCAGAAAAGCTTCACTTGACAAGTGGTTCAATTAGTGATAAGAACAAATGAATATTATAATGAAGTTGATTCTTTTGTTTTGTCTCTAATCACGTGGATATTATTATATGTGATTGATTTAAGATAATTTAAGATACGATCAATTTTTCACTTTTTAATCGTAGTTAAAGGCATAATCTTTTGCGTGTTAATTACAAAATCAAACATTAATTTGATATCATACTTCGTTCTTCAAAGATCAAGTAAAAATGAAGAATGTTTCATAATAATCCTACTTGTACGTATAAATAGTTAGATAAGGATAATAATTAACATTTTTGTAATGTCACGTCAACATTATTAAAATATTTCCAACATGAAAATCAGCTTTTTTTCTCTTCCCACTAAGCTTTCAACATGATTATGCTCTGTAGAATTTTCAGCAACAAAAGTAATTTGTGTTTTCTAGTTCTGTGAATTATTTGACCACTTCTTAACAAAAAGATTCTTTGAAACTATACCTCTGAATACATTATTGTTAATGTTTACTCCTAGAGCGTAATTTTCCCCATTTCAATAGGATTCCGATTAGTGATTCCGGTTAGATAAGATTAAGGTGATTGTTGACTATGCAATAATTATATAGAGTAATTAGATAAAAGTTAATAACTAGATTTTTTTTAAAATGTTATTTTAGAAACGATGCAATAACATAATGTAAAAATACATCACATTGGAAAGAAAGAGAATTCTTCTCTAAAAATATAAAATTTAGATATCTCCACTTATTGATTTTAAGTAGGAATTTCATAATCTAGTATAGTATCAGATCCCAAGTTAATCGTACAAATGCTAACACATCTAGTTACAATATATCTAACAAATACGATTTAGTTGTGGTATCTCTAAAATTGTGGATATTAGACTAACATTCACCCACGTCTCAAACGAGCATGCAAGAATATTATATATTGGAAAGAAAATAAGATATGAGTATTTCCACTCATTGCAAACTGATTTTTGAGTTGTAAGCTTATAATGTAATACATATCTATAATTTAATATATTTCTAGAAGTTTGACTTTGAGTACTCTTAAATGTTAAGGACTACGAGACGTATTGCTCTAAAATGATCGTAGCATCTAATTTAGTAATCAACTTTCTCAAAATTTGGTTTGCTTTAGATTTAGGTTTAGTGTTTATATAAAATTGTGACATATCGAATAAAGCACATTCTCCTTTTTATACAAAAAGCCCATTTTTGGTTTAGGGGAGAAAGTGAAAAGGAAAATTGAATGGGCCTTTTTGATTTGAAAAAGCCTGATGAGACTTGATCCTTTTGTTCTTCTTTATAGTTTGGACCAATTATCTAACATAAATAGTGTTACAAATTAACAAAAGAAAATAGTAAGTTTGGAAATGTATTGTTAATTAAGTGTTGTGATAAGTTAATTCCTTTATAAAAAATTGGTACTTAAATGGTAAAAATCTTATATATTCAAAGTTACGTCAGACTAAACTGATACTTTTACCGTTTTCACTATCATCTGATAAGATATCAAGAATTTCATCCTTTTGTGTTTTAAACGCTGATTTATTATATGTGGCCTGAACATAATGCCAAGATTCACAAATACGGCCATATTTCCATTCCTGTTCTCACACGGTTCATTAACAAAATAATTCGCAACCACATCATTTCGCTTAATTATTATGTTCTTTGTAGGTTTCATAATCTAATATATAGATGGTTTCAACTGAGGATGAGTTGATTAGCATTTCGTTTTATTCTTTGAAACATTATTGAATTAATTTTCTACAACATAATTCTTAAAAAATACTTTTTGTTAATGAACAAATTTCACATTTGAAAAAAAGAATCGTATATATTNGGGGGGGGGGGGGGAAATGATCTTCTAGAACATGAAAACTGCTTTTTAGATTATGTAGATAATCTCCAAAAACATGTGTGTATATATTAATTGTTATCGGTTGAGTGAGAATCTTAAATCCAAGTTTCTTTTCCTGATTTTGTTGAACAGGTGGTGTTACTTACGAATATTCGTATGTTTGTTTCTATTCTATAGATACATTTTGTGTCTGAATCCAATCTCATTAATTTATGTAAATGACAATTTTGCATGGCAAAGATGATCAAATATATTCTCAAAGTTTGAATGTTAATATCACGTTGTTTAAATTTAAATTATAATTTAAATCCACGATTAGGAAACGGAATTAACTTGGTTATAAACTATAATACAAATTTTTTTCAAGTCCTATATAATTTTGGGATATTATCACTCTTTTAAAAAACGATTAAGTCTTTTAATAGAGGAAAATAGTGCAAGTGGCATTTAGTTTAATGACATATCGTAAATCCATTAAAGATAAACGTACTTGCATATTTAAGGTTCGAGTTATATTGCTTGCATTATGCAGGAACTTAGCTAATGAATCATCTATCTTTAAGACAATATTAGACCAAAAATAAAGGAAAAGAGCTTTATAGAATTCAACATTTTATGGTCGTAACTGAATGATTAAGAAAAGCTAATGATGATGATGTTTATATAAATATACATTTAATAATTTAATCTGTGGGCACACAAAAAATAAGCCAATCCATTAATCAAGGCGTAAAGACAGAAGTAGGAGTTAAGTGTCGACTGTTTAACAAGTCGTTAAAGAAAAAAAAATGACAACCAGAATAGGGATCCAATTGGTAACCACAACTAAGCGGTGGAAATTTTATTTTTGTAAGTTGTAGTATAATATAGCATAAATATTGTTTTTGTAAAAATATGCATAATTTTAATTAAATAAATGGACCAAAAATATATGTAGTTGATAAAGATATAATATTAAATGTTTCAATATATAAAATAACACATGATTAGAAATTTATATTTTTATCAGCAAATATTATTTTATATTTTATTTTAATACATTTTTACCACTCATATAAAATACTACAAATTTTTTATAGTTATACATTATCCAGTATTTGTTTTGCATGTGTAAACAAATTATAGAATAAAACAAAATAAATTTCTTAAATATTTTATGTATTGAATCAGAGATAGTAACATGCTATTTTTTCGATAAGTATTTATAAAATCAACAACAATCAAACTTATAACCTAAATTCTCTAACTAGAGCTTATTAGAATTTGAACTCACCACGTAATATTTACTCTCTCTCTTTATTTTTAAACACTTGATGTTTTAGAGATTTCATATTAAGAAAATTTTTGCAATATTTTATTTATCCTTATTTATTGTTGGAAAATATAAATAAAATATTAATTATAAGTAAAACTATAAAAAAAAATAAGTATAAAATAGAAAATGTTAAGTCAAATATGCATTAGAATATAGAAACATCAATTTTTTAGACACAAATTTTTTTTCAGAACATTAATTAATTAGAAAGAATTGGAATAGCTAATATAATGCTTTTACAAAACAAAAAACATATTGTACAATATTATTTATTACATAATAACCGATATAAAGTTATCAAAAAGCATATGATCTAGTTAGAATTACAATAATTTAGTTTAGCATCAAATAGTGTCTAATTATTTTCGATCTAATTATTATCGAATTTTTTTAATAAAAAGGGTTAGTGGTTAAAGTAATTAAAGAAATAAATTAAATAATTGAAGACAGAAAAGAAAAATTAATAAAATATAAGACCTCACGGTCTTTAGTGTCAACCTTGCCGTCAAAAAAAATAAATTCCATCTTTACGAATGATATTGACGGTGGACCCACCACCGTTGAAATATGCGGTCACCGACGCAGTTCTCATGCTTGTCTCTTTCTTAATCTTATTACACGTGTCATTATTTCTACGTGGCAGGTGAAAAATAATAATATTAAAAAATTGTGAAGTGGGACCCATATGTAATAAGAAGGGCGGCTAAGTAAGTAAAGTGTTTAAGCTTATGTAATACTAACAACTGAGAATCAGTCAGAAACACATTAACGCTCTTTGTCGAAACGCCTTTTAAGATGACGTCATTTTGTAGGACCCATTTTGACGTGACTCTCACGCGTTTCTATTAAAACGCGGTTCCTGAGCCGCGCGTCCTCGTGATTGAGCCACGTTTCTTCATTTTTTTCTCTACTTTTTATGCGCCGCTGCTTATTTGTAGCTAATTTAATTCATTTTTAATTTTTTTGTCTTTTAATTTCCAGATTCTAATGCCGATATCTGAATATCTGTATTATTATGCTTTTAATATATTGCTTCTTGTTGTTGCCAATTTTATGTCAATTTAATTTAGGAGTACCAGTTTTAACAAAATAAGCAATAGAAAGTTGCAAGTGGCTTTTAACCTAAGTCTACTAAAAATAAACGTATTTGCATATCTAAAGATGTCAGCCAACTATAGTCCAATGTTGAAAACAAAAAAAGCAATAGAAAGTTTGTAACATATGGGATATTTTATTTAGGAAAATTTCACCGTATAACAATCAATAACTTCAAAATTAAAAATATAATATAATAAATTTTAATTAGGAAAATAATAACATATATTACTAAAAAACTCTTTAAAAATTGCTAAAAATACTTTTATCATGTTTTAAAATGACTTTCTGGTAATGTGTGTTGTTATTTTTTTAATTAAAATTTATCATTGTTATATTCTTAATTTTGCAATCTTCTATAGTTATTAAATCAAATCATTTGTTTTATTTAACCCAAAAAAAAGAAGAAGAACATATTCTATCGTATCATAATATATAGGATGCATTTTGATGCTAATTCTAATCACTTCCTCGCAAATAGTAAGTTATATTTTTCATTTAGTTATGTTCTAATTCCAAGGGCACAATTTACCATATTTTCCTTCAACTATAATTGGATTTAGATGGTAACAATAACTAAATGTATACATGCTATATGTGTGATTGTCACTACGCTATATAAATCTATATATTTTTATACGTATACGTATACGTATTTTTTTCGGAGTAAGCGTGCAAAATAGTAAATCAGTATTGTATATTTATGGAAATTGAGTAATGAAGGTGCAAAATAGTAAATCAGTATTGTATATTTCCGATAATATTATTTGCCAAATATATTTGTAGGTAATAGACTACTTTATGTTTTGTCAGCACATTAACAATACATATAACGATTCACTATACTACAGATCCGACAGAAGTTAAATAATTTAAAAAGATTGTTATGTACATATTATTATAGAACCTTACTGTAGAGCATCAATACAACAAAAGACCATATTAATATTTTTGTAATCAACATACACAATATTGTAATTAATAGAGACTATCTATTTTTATTATATTCATGTCGTTTATGTTGTTAAAATCATTTTTTGTTATATTATGCTTCATATCGGAAACAAAACTTCTGACATCCAACACCAACATCATATACAAATTTTGGAAAACCAAATTTTGATAGCATTGATTTTTTTATCAAATGAAACTTATAATATTAGATTTTTTTTCTCGGTATATTACCAACACATATAACCGTCCACTAAAATATAAATCTAAAAAATCTATTTAGTAATACTACACGTTTATCATATAGTAGATATGTATTTTTTTATTATAACTGTGCTGCTATATACAAGATTCAAACTTTTTTTTGATAATATATATTATTTACCGTATAAATATGTAGGTTGCAGAATTTTTTTGTTTTTTGTTGGCATGTTTACAACACATATAACGGTTCACTAAATTACAAGTCTAAAAAAATTTATTTGACAATAATTTACTTTTTACTACATAGTAGATATGCGTTTTTTGTCATTATGGTGCTGTTATATAGAAGATTCCGATAAACTTTTTGACGATATTTATTGTTTACAGTATGAACTTGTAAACATTAATTTTTTTTTGTTGGCATATTAACGACATATATAACGGTCTACTAAATTATAAATTTAGAAGATCGTTTGACAATCTTATACCATTTTTCTATATAATAGATAACAGTTTTTTTTTTATCGTGGTGCTATTATATAAAATTTACTAAACTAGAAAGTTTACAAAATTCTCACTAAATTTCGATAAATTGCTCGATTGTATTTACTTTTTTACCAAATAAGCTTACAATTATTATTATTTTTTCTCTATGCATTAACAATACATATAACATTATGATTTGCTAAACTAGCAGTTGGATATTGCTAGTACCAGAAAAAAAAAATCTGTAAGTAAGAATATAATTACATAACTATCTCAGTTTCAATAAATGTAACATTTTACACCAAGAATATGTATTATATTTTTAATAGCCATTGTAAACATATCAATTGAAATAATATAATGTTGAAAGTATTGTGATTTGTGCACTCTTTGTTTCAAGATACATCCTTTTTATACATATATATACAAAATTGAGCTTAGCTATAGAAATGGTAAAAGTAAGATTCTTTGCAAAGAAGAAGAAAGAACTAACACTTGGCTATGAATAAGTGGAAACATTGCAGAAAATAAGAAAGATTTGTACCCAAAAACCGGTTCAATTAATATATTGTGTAATAAGATGATTAAACCGAAAAATCAAAAATGGTTTTATTGACTGTTCACAAGAAAGCTCCCTAAAAGGAGCGTCGCTTTACTCTCCTATTTAAGGAACTCTTCTTCTCTCTTTACCACAAAACTCTTTTCACCGATCTTCTCGTTCTCTTCTCCATTTTCCATTTTCATGGCGAAGATCAATTCGAAACCAGACTCGGTTTCTTCTCCTATCCAAACTCAAACTCATCAAACCAATAATGTTGCCAAAGAGATTCGTTACAGAGGTGTTAGAAAACGTCCATGGGGAAGATACGCAGCTGAGATCCGAGATCCTACTAAAAAGACTCGGGTTTGGCTCGGTACGTTTGATACGGCTCAACAAGCGGCGCGTGCTTATGATGCAGCTGCGCGTGAGTTTCGTGGTTCAAAAGCTAAGACTAATTTTCCGTCAATTCATGAACTTAACGGAAAAACAAACGGCCGTTATGTTGGTAGTTGTAGTCAGAGTAGCGTTATTGACGCTGTTCCGGAGAGATTTATAATACCTCCGCAGCTTGAGCTAAGCTTAAGTTGTGGTGGTGGTGGAGGAAATGGTGGCGCGTGTCGTAAGATTCCGGTTGCGCGTGCACGTTCTGTTTACTACTTTAATATGACGGCGTTTCCGAAGATGACGGCTTGTGGGGTCCAGAGCGAGTCTGAATCATCGTCAGTCGTTGATTTTGAGGGTGGAGCTGGGAAGATATCTCAGCCGTTAGATCTGGATCTTAACTTAGCTCCTCCTCCAGCAAAATAGGCGTTCAAGTTTCATTAGTCTGCGACGCGTCGCGTTTTCTAATTGCGTTTTCTCTTTCTTTTTTTTGCCTTACTAAAAAACAAAATTATCCGATTAAGTAGAAAAATCGGAATAAAAAAAAGTTAGATGATATGGAAAGATCCCTGTGTAGTTATGTATATAATAAAACTTTTTATTATATGGCCTTATTATATAAAAAATCAAAGTAACAGAAAACCATATTAATATATTATAATCAACGTACATATAAATATAATTTTCAAAGACCGTCAGGTTTTATATTGTCTATGTTGTTGTGGTGGCCTTCTTTATTATTATTGTTATATTGTCTAAAAAAAGAATTATCCAATTTGTAGGGAAAAACTGAAAAACCTAAAATATGGATTTTATTTGATATGGTATATAATTGTATATACATTCAAGGGTGAATTCAGTCAACAACACTTCATAATTGAAAAATTAAGTATCTGATCATGATAACTTTAAAATTAGGTAAATGACAATTATTTACGGAAATGTCCCTACAAACTCGTTTAAGTGATAATAATAAGTTGTGTAAACTGGTAAAGTTTTGTTTATCACAATTAAGTATATTGAAGTAATGAAAAAAAGTAAGAGGAATAAGAAAGGGTTAATGATTTGATAATAATATTTTTACACAATGATAATATAATTAATAATATAATACAAATTATAGACAATACTAATTGTTTAGATTGGTAATATACGATTTTTACGGATATAATTATAAACATACAATACAAACTAAAAATCGACAATAACATTGTTAGCAATGTTTCTCAAAAACCTATATGATAGGGGTATAATTGCCATTAAGTTATACACTTGCCTATAATTTATAGGCATGGTCATTTTGCAAAGTTAGAATTTATTGAATGCTATTGAACCAAATTTCCCTACTTCTCAATCCCTGTTATAATTATCAATTAACAGTACTCATCATAAGACTAGATTTTTAAAAAATATTCTTTGCCACTAATTGTATTACCTTTAGTATATATCACTTTAGTTTACTTATATTAAAAGAAAATTACATATAAAAGTAATAATAAAAATGATAAAAAAAATTATTTGATTAACTATATCAATTTCTACAAATTTAATCTATAGAACCCGATTCAAAGTGATTGTATAATATGTGCACAAAAAACTAATATTTGGATGGTGTTTAAGAATTTGGATTACATATTAGGTTTTATCTATCCGTTTAAACAAATTAAACTTAAAAATGATTTTAGGAAACAAATACTCGAGGGAAGACATAGCCAAAACTTGTGGATTCAAGCCAAATTTTATTAACCCAAATTATTTTAAAAGCATTTTGTCTCTCTTTTTCTCTGCATGCTCTATGTTTCCAATTTATGATTTTGCTTTCTTTCTTAAAGTTTATGGTTCTATTCCAAGATTGAAGTTCTAGAATTCTAGAAGATAAATATGGTAGGTTTGCTATAGAATCCACCAAAGATTTAGATTTATCAAAGCTCAAAGATATGAGGCTTACGTTTCTTCATACTCTAGCTAATGTGAGTGTTTATATGTAAGGAATCTTAGAGCAACTTAAATCGGTTAGGACATAACACTTTCTTCTTTCATTAATTATAAGAGTATTTTATATTAATCTTAACATATTTAATTTTTCTTGTCTTTGAAAGTGAAGATGAATATAATTTATTATGTTTACATTGAATATATTTTGGAGTTCGTTGTCCAACCACAACTTACAAGATGATTTTTCCAAAACCAGTTGTTGCAGTCTTTCATTTGAGTTGGAGTTGTCGACTCTTCACAATATGCTTCATCAAAATCCAACGCAAGTACATAACATCACTGTTTTTTTTGAATATTTGTATGTGTATTGGTGGTATATGAGTTATATTATATATTTAAAGCTGTATATTGCTTTTTTTTGAGTTGATTGTTTATCTAGTTTTTGTTAAATAACATTCGAGAATCCATTACTCATGCTTAATCACTATTCACAACTAACCAAACAATAAATTTATTATTGTATCTACTTGCTATACTAATGTCACAAAAGTAAAACATAATCTTTTATATTTAGATAATGTATTAAAATTATAAGTTTTATACATAAAAAATCTCCAACAAGATATTATTTACAATCTTAACTTTCTAGGTAAGTTTTATCACAAAACTGCCAAATAAGATATAATATAGTTTTTGTGAAATATTTCTGAAAATTATTGTAGCCATGATAAAGTTAAAATTTTAATAATAGATTAAAATCTTTTGTCATTTATATATTATTTATCATGATCTCAAAATTTGATAATGTTAACTACTAATTATATTGCCTATTATTTTCAGTTTTATAGTTTAATATTAAAATTGTAAAGAATAACGAATTTGATCATTTTCTGTACACAATATTTTAAGTGAATATAGTTTGAAAAGAAATAAAAAATAAAAATTATTGTTGTGTATTTTACGTTCTATGTTTTCTATCGAATACTTTATTCATTATTTTTTTGTTCAACAATTTATTTTTTATTAGATAATAAAATAAATAGTGTAAGTATTATCGGCAATAGTCCAAGTATCCAGTAGACATGACCTCGTCGACTCACCTATGACTGCGAATTTCTGATTAACTGATATAAATGTTTTCTATATGCTATATTTTCTATCAAATCATTTATTTATTATTTTTTTGTTCAACAATTTATTTTATAATAGACATAAAATATTATCAGCTTGCTAAAACAATGATCCGAATATCCAGTAGATACAAACTAGTCGGCTCACCTCTGGCTGCGGGTTTTTGAGTATGTTAAAGGCAATTTTTTTTTGGTTTTTGTTAGAAGCAATTTTTCTACACATGTCATTTTCACATTTTGAAGTATACTTTTTAACTTTTGACTTTTGAATTTGTATAAAATATATATTAAACTACAAGGAGTAATCACACAAAATTTAACAAATACTTATGACTTTTATAGTGACTTAATAATATTTATTTGAATTAGTTTTAAGATAAGAAGGCGGCTTCATAATGAGAGACAGAAGGATGAGATTTCTTTTTGATTCTTGTCTCTAACTTTGCCATGAAAATGAATTAAGCACTATCGTTCAGATCCAACGGTTGGAGTTATGATTCAATGCCACATGTATGGTTGTAATAAGAACTATTTTATCTTTTTTGGATAATAAATGACGATTGAATTGGGCACGGACGGCGAAATATGGACCATTATGCTTTTCTTTTTATTTATGCTATTTTATTACTCAACTTTTTAGTCACTAATATTGAATGACTTATGTAAACATGTATCACAAGAAACAACTAAAGTTGTTTGTTTTATTTAGTGTTTTTGTAGAGAAAAAAGAATTTTGTTAAAGTCATTATTCGTGATGATTTCTATGTAGATATTATTCTGCCATTTTGGCTCAATCAATTGTAGGTTGACAAAAAAAAATTATTTTATGATATTATCATTTTGCTAAAATACAAGTTAATCTTATAAAATCATAAAGCATAAATCATCAATATAATACAGTTTTCATGTGTAATGTTTGAAAATATTTCACAATCATATACATTAGATTTTCTAATTTTTAGGAGTAAAGTTATATAATTTTTATTGCAAAAATATATAATTTGATTTATTATTTATGAGTGACAATAATAATGACTTGGAGATGAAACTTAAAGAAAAATTGGTTGAAAACCTTTTATTTAGTTTTGTATTCATGTGTTAAGGTTATTGGCATTTTAATTATTTCTTTATATATCAAAACGCCGGTTACTGGTTATTTCCAAAATTATTTACTCATATAGTTCCAAAAGTAGTTGACATTTTGTTCTACACGTAAAAAAATAAAATAAAATAAATCTAATTTGCAAGTGGCTTTTAATCTAGTGGTTGATAGTAAGTCTATTATAGACATACACACATATACTAGTAGAAATCGAGTCCCACCACCTATGAGATTTATATAGAAATTTGGCTAATGGGCAACCATTATAGCCTAATATTAATATTGCCATTAACAAAAAAATCTAATTTGTGATTTCAATCCAAAAACAAAAGCATTTAATTAAGCTTCATTAATTATTTTGTTTTGCAACAATTTTAAACCAAAATAACATTTTCAAAAGTTACACAAAGCATAAATGTTCTTTAGCTAAACAGAAAATTGCAAATAGTAAAACCAAAAAAAATAATAATACTGTAATTGCAATTAGTCACTCAGAATTATGAATATTTTATGAAGGAAAAAAAAATCATGAATATTAATTTTTTTGGGTGTAAATCATGAATAATAAAACAAAATTAAGAAGTAGAGATGCTTGCGGCTGTGGAATAAGAAACGTGTCTGAAGGTTAAAGACTTAAAGTGGTGTAAACTTCGATGTTGACTAGAATTATGTCGGGAAGATTTAAAAGTTGAATAGTTTCAATTAAGACCTTAACTTTATCATTGATGACATTTAGCCCCCCAAATTAGCCCCACTTAACCAATTTTCTTTCACTCATGTCAATGTCAATCCCACTGATGGGCCAACTACGCACACACTCCATTTCTTTTATTTGCATGTCACTCCCATAATTTGCAATCTTGACCATTTTAGGTTACATGTTTCTGATTGGGTTCCAAATAGACACATGTGGGATCATTGTAAGGAAAATGTAATTTTTATTCACAATTGGATTATAAAAACTAATTTATAATTCAAAAATTTTATTTTATGATATTATATAATTATTTGAAATCAAATTTTGGTAAACAAATTTACAAAAATAAACATTAACTAGTTAACTAAGCTCACTTCCATAAAAAGACGATTATTTATGGTTTTATACAAAAAATCTCATAACTAGTTAATTATTACGACTTTACTCACTTTATAATAATTCAATCTTATAAAATAAAAAAGATTATACAATATATGACTACATGCATTATACTTTTCAAAAAAATAGTTTTTCTATATTATCATGAGTGTTTCAATTTGATATATCATCTTAATTCTTAAACTTTGATAATAATAATGGTAAATTATATTACATTATATATATATATATATATTAGAAACTTTTCTTTTAAAAAAGTTAATATTTCTAAAAAAATCAAAATTTATTTCTCATTTTGTTTTGTGTAATATATATATATATATATTATCAACAATTAGATCGACAATATCTAATTCATAGCTTAGAGTTATTTAAAATTTTTATTTAATCTACCAATTGTTGATAAAAGAAATCAAACCCTAAATATCTGAATCATTGGCTGAATTATTCTAACCACTCGACTAAAAAAATTGACTTTGTGTAATATTTGTTGACGTTTGAAAGAGCTATTTATAGACTAAATTTTGTCATTACAATTGTTATAGTATAAAATTAAAAAGGAAAAACACATATTGGCACCAAACTCTAATACGTATTGATAATAATGGTGTGTACAATGCGGAATGGTCTCAACGTGTGAAGTCATCATTCAGGAGTCAGGACAATGTTATGTGACACGTGGTGATGGCTGTCATAAACTGTGAAGGTGACTTACAGTCACTCTAATATGAGACTTTGGCTATGATAACCATGAGAGTTACTTGGGGTCCTACACTTTTGAATCTAATGAGCTACGTGGTTCATAACGGCGTTACTCTAACTTCTCTTATTATGACTCTGACTCTGAGTGTTGTGGTCAAATGAACGGATTCAGAGAGCATCAACGTGCTTGCGGGTTCGATTTTCTCAACTTTCAAAACTAAATTACAGTTTTTTCGGATATTTTTATATGAATATAGGCTCTTAAGAGAATTTATCTATAAGCTGTACATTTCTTAAGAGAATAGTCTATATCTTTCTTCCTTAAAGTTAGGAATTCTTGAATTATATGAAAAAAAATTAAAACTGTATGTTTGCCTGCTTTTGTTTTTTGATCATAGCCTAAAACAAACTTATTCTACATATTTTTAGATATTTGATAATGACTTTAACTCTGACTTTTTATTAATAAGTATCGTGTTCAGCTTACTTGACGCTTAAAACAAATTATAATATATAATATAATAAAAATTTTGGGTTATATATATGTTTATACTAAAAAATTTTCAAAAATATTATAAATCATAAAGTATAATAATCTGATATATTCATATTTGTAACAATATATAAATATAATTAACTTAATCAGTTAAATTACACGATTTGTTAAAAAATGTGGCTTTTATATATCAAAAAAATATTAGTGGCGACAAATACCTATTTCAATACACTATATGCACGGCTCTAGTTATAGTGTAGTTATTCCACATCATAAATTGGGATTATTTTAATCTACTATACATAAAATAATATTTTTTCTCTACTCATTACTAATTAATTTTGAATTGGAAGCCTATAATTTAAAAATTAGATTGACAACACTTCGATCTATAGCTTAATTTATCTAACTAAAACTTGGTGGAATTCGAATTCACTACTTAGTGTTTTAGCTAAATTACGGATAAGCTGATTATATCATTTTTGGTGATTTTGATGCTTGAGTTTAATAAAATAAAATTATTAAATAAAGAGAAACTGTGTGACTTTGTGCTTTTGTTATTTGACCTTATCTCCGACATAAAACGGACCCACTTACTCATCTACGTATATTTGGATAATTATATACATTGTATTGTACAATATTGTGTACGTGTCCTCTTTTGAAGAGTTTCTAGAGTAGAGTTTTAAAAGTAGAGTACATGTCCTGTTTTAAAGAGTTCAGATTTGAGTTTAACACTTCTGGATTCTCAGAATCCAAGTAATCTGTTTCGATATATAAAGCTAATCATTTTATTTTACTTTAATTGTAAAACAATTTTATACATATCTTAGACAAAATTACATGTATGATATTTTTGTGTTTATTACTATAATTAAGATTGGTTGAAATTTACTAAACTAGAATTTTTAACAAATTTTTTAAAATATATATTCTTTTAGTAAAATGTCTTATACTAGATTTCGAAGGTCTGCCAAAAATAAATATATTAATTTGGAAAGCTAACAATAAATACATGTGCATATGATATTTAGCGGTAAATCCACTAAAGTCAGATGTATTTGCATAATCAGGAATCGAATCCTGTAGACTAATTTTGTAGAAACTTGACTATTGAATCGGTCAGTCTAATATTGAAAAAAAAACAATAAATACATGTAAAAGTTGTTCAATGTTCTTTATAACTGAAAAGAAAGCTCAGATATATGAATAAATTTACTATATAATAATAATATTTAGACGCACGTCTGTAATGTTATATCAAAAGAAAACTTTACACATACGTAACATAAACTATGCAAAACCAGACATTATGTATGGATAACACACGTCTCTTTAGATCTAAAGAGAGCTCATTATTGAGACATATAGTGAAATATAGATAGTTGAATCTCTAAATTTCGGACAAAAGTATTTCGTCCATGCCTTTAAATGCTTCAACACACTGCTTGAGAAGATTCTTTGGTTGAGCCACTTTCTCGTCAATCTTCTCATATTTGAAGTGACACTTAACCATACTTCTAGGTTCACTTTACTTTGGAGTCACTTGAATTGTGGTCAAGAAACTCTTAACCTCTTTCACTATATCTCCATCTATTACCTTCAAAACTAACAGATCCTTCTCTGAATCCACTTCCTCGATCCTCTCCTTCGCCACTTTTGGCTGCTCATCTGTACCCAAATCGAAAGGTATTCAATTCAAAACCGATTATTAATGAGAAAGGTGACAACTCAAAACCGATTAGCAATGAATAGAGTAATAACTCAAAACCGATTAGCAATGAATAGAGTAACAACTCAAAATCAATTAGCAATACATAGAATGACCCATGTATCATATATATTAGATTAGAGTAATCCTAACTTGCGATAGGTGCAATATATTCCATATTCGAAGAGTTTTTACAGTCAAATATTTTATGTTGTTGCAAAACTATATATTCAAATAAATTAAACGTTTGTACGAACATAGTTCCATAAAAGGACACAACCAACTTTGCCAAACTCTCCCTCGACCAAATCACATCGCTGGATGAAGTCAGGATCGGCTTTGGAGAGATCTTGTGGTCTTTCAACGAGCTTGTAGTGGAACTTATTTATTGCTCAAGTTTTGATCTCAATATCTGCCTCGAGTTCTCCTACCAGAGAAGACTGACTCGTAACCCCTGCCATTTCTAATACTGATGTTTTGCTCTCCTAAGTTGTATATTGAGAGTCCTCGAGTCTCTTTGGAATACATATTCATAGAGGAAAAGGTATGTGATTATTATTAACTCGAAGTTTTCACTATTTTGTGGTGGGCATTTTTTATTATCATTGAATGTTTATCATAATGTCCCATATTATTAAATGAGAATTGATTGCAAGTGGGCTAAGACAGGTTTATGTAGGAATTTGGCTAATGAGCCGGTCATTATAGCCGAATATTGACATTAACAAAAAAAAAAGAATTGATTTGACCAAATGGTTAATGCATATCTTTGCACACATGATAAATTTTATAGTTTAGACTATGAAACAACTATATTGTCGGTTTAATTGTTGATATCTATTAAATTAACAAAAACACACTTTTAATAGATAGAAGAATGAAAAAAATTGATGTATGAGACTTGGAAGAAATAAACGAAAATAATGAGTTATGAATGAGGTATTGAAAATGGTAAGAGTGATTACATATTTGTCACATATAAAGGCAAATCCTTTAATTATACAACTAAGAATATGCTTCCTCTCCAAAAATAAGTAGGAAGTAAAAAAAAAGATAAAATAAAACACCCCAAAAAGGAAAGTAAAAACAATTAAAAATAGAATTTAAAATTATATTAAATACACCCTTTCTCTGCTGAAAAATTATACACAAATATCAAAATTCAATCAAAGTAAAGACACACAAATAACATTCTTATGTTTCTGTCTCAACTTGGGTTAAGATCACGTGATGTTTGTCCTAACCATCTGCAAACAACAAAACCAAATTTAGAACACATTTAAAGTACAATATGTTTCAAAACACAAAGTATAATGCTAATCATTACTCGAACCTTGAGAATAAGAATCTTGCAAGTGGGCTTGAGTTTGCATTGGAACTAAACTCTTTACTAGCTTGCTTTCTTTTGTTTTCTGCATCATTGGTTATTGTCTTACCAAATACACGTAGCGCCATGTCTTGCAGTTCTTTCACTGACACTTCCTCTGTACTGTATTGACAGATTTTTGGATATTCATCAGATCAAAGCATTTGACAGTACTGATAATGTATGCAATTGTGTGTTCTTTTGGAGTTTCACGTACCTTCCCAACTGTTCAATCAAATTGGCAATAAATGCTTCAGAAGAACCAGGCTTTTCACGTTCCATCATCACTAATGATTTGGAAACTCTATGTCCAACAGACCCTTTCGAGTCGTCACCCCCAAGAGCCTACATCATTTGCAGCTTCTATCTCAAAACGAAAACTTTAAGAGAACTTCTAACTGAGAGACGGGAGAAGCCAAAGGTGTATATATTATATATAACTCTATATATGAGAGCTCACCTCCTTAAGGGATGGTAAGAGCAATAGTGACAATGATGCAGGCAATGATGTCAATTGTGAGTCATCTTCATCATCACTCACTTCTTGTGATCTCATAACTGGTTTTTGTTTATCAGAATGCTCCCGGGAATTTCTGTAAGGTAAACAGCTTTCATGTAAGAAATCACCAGGCAAACCGTGACCAGGAGTAGCTTTAGTAAACATACAGACACTAACCTCAAGCAATCAGAACTATCTGTTTCCTGCTCCCTTCTCTTGTTAACCTTTCCATTACCAAGTCTTTCCCTAGGATTGCCCCTTCTAAAACCTGCTTCAAGTGCCATCTTGGCCTGAAAATATATATGGAAACTAATTGTACGAATAAGCAAGAACTCAAATGGATAACTTGAAATTTCAGAGACAACTCAAAAGATGGAAGGTTTAAGCGACCTCTGCAAGATTTGATATGCTATCTTCTGAGGCACTGGAACTTCTTTCTTGAAGGCCTAGTCTAGATCTTGGTGTTCGAGGTGATGCAGAATCATCATTATGGCCACGAACAACAACAGTTCCACTTGTAGAAGCATCATCAAAAGACGTATACCTGCTGCTAGACTACACAACAGAACTGGAATCAGACATACTAGTTGTTGGAACAGCAAGACAGGACCAAGGTTCTGAAATTACACCGAGAGAGAGAGAGAGAAATTTGAATACCCCAGAGTTCTGATCACGAAATATTGAAGATGACTGAGAACTTCTCGGGGATCTTATGACAACAGTTCCGGAACCACTGAGTGACAAATCATCCTGAATATTCAAAATGACAAGGATGAGGAAAGTATGATCTATCTTGTTACTGTTCTCGGATTAGATATAGATAATCCAATTTAGGAGGTACGTTAATAGTTCTGAAGATGTGGTAATCCTCCAAGTGAAAGAAACTTAACAATAAATTGAATTTGGTTAACTTGAAACATTATAGACTAGAGATTTCGTGAGATTAAAGAGGATGGATATTCCCATACAATAGCTACTAATAAGAAAGAACGCTGTCAGGTGAACATGGACTGCATCTAGGCACACAAGAGGCAAAGGAACTTACTTCTTCTTGAAAGTCATGCTGATAAGAATCCCTTTTAGTAAATCCTCCTTCAGATATTTCAGGGACTGCCCTACCACTAGCTCGTAATGTTTTTTGAGAGATCTGATTGGAACTAATTTCTTTGTGCCTTTCCCTAGCTTGTGGCGGTTTTAAAGCTCGGACAGTTCCAGCACCCTGAGAAGCCCCAATGCTAAAGTCCCAGCCAGCATTTTTGACAGTTTTTACCTGAAAACTGTAGCTAAACCTTTTTTAACATTTTGATGTGCAATAAAGAGAGAAGAGGAGAAATCCCAAGGGTAGACTATTTCTTTAACCTAGTTCCCTGGCTTCTTTCATCTCTTGCCACTCTGACAGTCCCAGATGATTCAACTGGAGATTTTAGACCATTTGTTGGAATCTCATCATCCTCTCTTAGTTGGTATTTTGGCCGCTCTCTTCAAACAAAGGAAAAAAGACAGCATAAGAAACATCTTCTACAAAATTTTTTTTTGGCATGAAGCAGATGAAAAGAGGAACCAACTGGAAATCATTTATCAAAATGTGTAGTATTTGCACACAATCAAAGACGCAGTCATAAATTGGAATGACAAATCAATATTGTTGAGAGAACAAACATTACACCTTATTCTCTCGAGAAGTTTCGGGCTTTTTCTAGCATTCTTTATAAATCTATGTTTGAGGAGTTCTTTGGCACTTGGTCTCTGAAAGTATAAGGAAGAATTGTATGAGAGATCTTCGCAGGTTTCTGCTAAAAATAAAGATCAGAGACTGCACTACAAGTACCTCAGAAGGAGCCTTTTTCAAGCAAAACGAAACAAATTCCTTCAAAGGACGTGAAAAATGCTCATCTAACTGCACAGGAAATACCAAAAATTAGGAATCTAGCTCGTAGAAAGCATCTTCTTATCAAGACATATGGCATGGTAGGTTTCCTTTCAAATTCCAACCATCTAACAAGCCTTTCGAGTGCCAAATATAAAATTATATATATTGAACCTGAGGAGGGCTTTCCCGAGGAATGATAAAAAGAACTCTCATAGGATGAAGGTCAGCAAGGGGAGGCTCTCCTTTTGCCATCTCGATCATTGTTATTCCAAGAGACCATATATCTGCCTGTAAAAGACCAATCAACAACAGAACAGACAAACGATTAGAAAAGCTAATAACCAAAGAAGAATGGATAAACTAGAAGAACCAAAGAAGCTACGGCGAATGAATGATACCTTCTCATTATATCCTTCTGAGTTCTGGATCACTTCTGGTGCCATCCAAAATGGCGTTCCTACAAATGTCTGTCAATTTTATACTATTAGCACGTGCAGCCAGAGAGCTTATAATAACACTAAATCATCACAGGAAAGAGCTTAACATAATAAACAGAAAAATGAGTTATTCTTCAGCTTTCACTTATAACAGAAAACTCTCAGCATATTCAAATATTGCAATCATTAGCATGATAAGATAAGCACCTTTCTCCTTGATATTGTCCGGGTTAATTGTGCAGACACACCAAAGTCTGCGACCTGATAGTCGTGAAAGAAGTAGGAGATTAGCTGTGAAGCTGAACCACTCATACATTTTAAGAAATTAATGAATCAAGTTTAAGAAGGAGAAAATACCTTAACATCACCATTCTCGGTCAACAAAATATTAGCGGCTGTGAAGATAGGAAAAATGATATTGTCATGTAATAAGTGATGAGAACTAACAGTTGGGTCAAGAAAATCCATAAGGTATTAAAATGTATTAGCATAGAGAACCTTTGATATCTCTGTGGATCTTTCCCTCAGTGTGGAGGTATTCAACAGCATGAAGTAGATCGCGCGTAATACACGCAATTGAAATTTCATCCAGTGGATGACCTGGTTGAAGCTGTGCTTACGACATTGTATAAAGAGGTTATAATTTGCACCGATGAAAATTAAAGTATAAGAATCCCACAGAGCTGTGTCATCAACAGAAAAGTGAAATAACATACCAGGTCAGCAACTGAGCCACCAGCCATATATTCCATGATGATCCATAACTTGGTCTGGTGAAGGTAGGAACCATAGTATTCGGTAATATATGGGCAACGGCATTGCGACAATACTGAAATTTCCTGGGGTTAATAACAAAATGTGAGCACGGCAATCTTGCATTGCTAATACCAACCAAAAGACTAACGTCAGTCCAAGAGATACCTTCTGTATATCTTCAATTTCGTCTTCTCTGTCAGATATGAAGTAAATGGGCTAGTGAGAAAAGGGCTGAGCATTTTGGTATTCTTAAGAGAAAGATACTACAGACTAAAACTAGAGGTATTTCACAGAGAAAACTAAATATAAGATTAATGCCTTTTAGCAAAACAGGTAGCATATAGTAGACTGTGAATATCAATATTCAATTAATTTAGAAGGCATACAGAACTGTCTGAAAATGTAAGTGGAGAATACATATTTGATAGCGAGAACAACATATAAAAAAGGCTAGTACTTACGATTCTTCCAGATCAATAACTTTAATGGCAACTTCTTTGTTAAGCTCCGTATCAAACCTGATAAGCAGAGGCAACAGCTCAGCATACAAATAAGGCAGACAACTATTTTTAAGTCCTTATAGGACGAGAGAAAAGATTAATGCCAATTAGATTCTCCTAGATCACATCTGAGAGCATAACATTTATTCCAAAATAATTCTACATTTTCCAATGATATCAACAAAACACCTAACTCTCAATATCTTTCTAACAAGATATGTTAAGTGGGAAGAACCAATGAGAGAAAATTATAAGAGCAGAAGGTCTAGAAGATTACATGATGATGGTAATTTCATTGACTTAGATGAACCTAAGATCCCTTTTCAGAATCTATGTCGATACTCAATGTGGTAACCGAACTAAGTACACTAATATATTCACCAAAGAGTTATGTGACACTCACTGACCTGAAAAACAAAAGCCTCCTTCTAAACAGGATATAACAAACTACTGGAAAATCTTAAGAAGTCAGACTGTATCAGATACTTACGCTTTGTACACATCACCAAACGATCCTCTTCCAATCAACTCAAACTGGCTAAATCTGGTTCCAGCTGCCTCTTGTAAACCAGCAACATCATCCATCTCCACAACAATAAAAAATCACCTTTTTCCCTCTGCAAATACTTAATTGCATCAATAATTTGACGACTACACCAAAATCTCACTTGCAATTATATTCCCCAAATTGGGTCAACCCTTGAAGTATTATACAGTACATTCCCTAACTAAAAAGACAAAAATTTATGGGCAAAAACACAAACTGAGATCTATAAGTTAAATCTTATCATCCCAATGCATAGACTTTTTATCTCGATGTAAAGCAACGAAAAAAATTCAACTAAAAGGATAGCAAAAATTCAACATACACGTAATTTGAAACACCTTCATTAAATATTGTCACATTCGATCAATCACAAAGGATAAAGTCCAAAATTATCTTCGATTACGATTTCAAAATCTCAGAAATTCCAGGATCGCATTTAGATTTACCTAATGATAATTTTGACGAAGAAGACGCGCAAATATGTACAGATCTTCCTTTTCTCCTTCTCAAGTCTTCGTTCTTCTATTGCCTTCCCAAGATAATTGTCTCTCTCTCTCTCTCTCTCGAACACCAAGAGATCGAGAAGAAGAACTTTGGCTTATGAATTTTTTTTTTCCTCTCGATTTGATTGATTATTCAATGTTTCATTTTTTTTTTACTTCTGATTTTTATTTCCTTAAAAAAATGAAAAACCTTGACAACGACCTGACCCGACCCGACCCAACGACCCAAACTTAGTTACCGAGAGGTTTGGTAATATGGCCCACTGGCCCAGTCCAAATTTTGACAAGCTTGTTTAGTTTACCTTAAACCCAAGTTAAAAGATCCATTGATTAGTAGTGCAATATGTTTTGTCTTTTCAAGTTTCCTTATATTGATAAAATGTTTCCTTTTTCTTTTTTTTTTCTGGTCAAGCAAAATGTTTCCTTTTTCATATGTGAGATTTTTTTTTTTTTTTGCAGAAAATTAAATTCAATTAACCTCAAATTCTATTACACAGGTTTACACGATTCTATATATTCAAACTCAAATTAAAGAAAAAACTATAGTTTTGTTTTGCTTGATGTAATGTCCCGACTATCATTTTTAATGAGTCACATGTTCTCTTCCGGCCTATAAACTCCTCTTTTACCCGAGGTTTGGTACTTTACGTCTAAGAGACTGTAAAAACTTGTTTACTAAAGCTACAAATTACTATATGATCCCTCTTATATTTTGTCTTCACTTACACGATTTCCAAAATCACTTTTCAAAATCGTTCATCCTTCAACTACTCCAACTTAAACACATTAAACTATGAAGTTCTTTCTAGATAAGAGACCAAAAATATAAATCTATTTAGGTGATATAGGTAACCAAATCAATTTTTTAAATGTAGTATCATATCTTTTAAAATTGGGGTATTACAATTTAGACTATTTTCTAAAACGATTTATTTAACTCAATCTATAATTCAAAATTTCTTAAACCCTAAATTTCATCACAGAAAATTATACAATTTTCTAAAATCGAACTCCCAAAAAAAAACGAAAATAACATTTAATGGCTTAACTAAAACCATTTTTCAAACAAAGTTTTATGTTTTTCCAAAAAGAGTTTTTATTTATTTAAATGGTACATAACATATAACATTGTTAACTACATAAAAGAAACAAAACTTTCTTTTAAATTGTTATCACACATATTCCAAAACTTTGTTTTATATATTTCTCCCATATAATTTGTTTATACTAGCATAAAAACAAACAAATTAATCAAAAAAAAAAAAAACAAACAAATCTTAATTATTTACATTTAATTTTCTTATTTTTCACATCAATATCATGATTCACAAGTACTTGAGGTTCCATTGCATGACATTCTCTGCAAGCAAACACCACTGCCTTTAACACCTTCTTCCACCACTTCATCAACTTACTTATCCCTCTCTTCTCCTCCACCTTCTTCGTCTTCTTCTTCTTCTTCCTCCTCCGTTCACCGACTTTAATCCCTCCTCCATTACGTTTCACTGATACTTCTCTTTTAAACACCGGAGTTATATGTTGCCACCGCCGTGAATACGTCCCATAAAGCTGAGCCGTCACAATCTCAGTCGCTTTCTTCCTTTTACATTGTGGCAAATACGAAACCTTCTTACTCTTTGAAGTATTTACAGTTTTGTTCATCAATGGTTTCTTCTTTGAATCCAATACTCTTTGCTCTTTGCAGGACCGGCCCGAACTTATTTTACACCTAAAGCAAAAACAAATTTTTTAAAAATAAAATAAGATTTTGAGATATTTAAACCAATTCTTTCAAAGTGAAACGGCTATATGCTACCACAACCCTACAATAAAACCTCAAAAATAATATTTTTAAAACGGTTTATATATTTTGGTGCCTAAAACGTATATGCTTTATGTGCTTTAGCTCAGTGTCATTAGTGCTTTTTGTTTCTACGACAAATTCCTGACCTTAGACCAATCAATCTCTCCTCGTCGTCGAATCGAGGAACTAATTTAGTCTTTTCCTTTTCACTCAGACTTGTGATCTTGAAGATATTACAAGTACTTGTTCTTGGAGTGTAAGACGTTGGACTGCTACTATCACTGCTTCGACTACTCGTACTGTTGCTCCGGTAAGTGTTTTCGCTAGTCGTACGTGACACCGAACGTGTTGTCGTCGTGCTCGCCGGAAAATAGTGTGGTAATAGGCGGCCATTGAGGAATAAGTGATCAGCAGGAGAGCTTTCTAAGAAAGGATCTTGTGATGGAGAAGAAGGAGTTAATGATCCAAACTCAAAGTCGGATAATGTTAACGTCTCCGACTTTGTCTCGTCGGATTTTTGGGTGTTTTTCCGGTGATCCTCCATCTGCAAAATTGGCTAGTTGTGTAGTTGTCAACAATGTGTATGTTTAACTGTTTTATAAGATGTGTTTATATAGAGAGGAGTTGGAGTTGGACACGTGGCGGAAAAGTAAGGTAGTCAAAGACTTGCCAGCTGAGTGTTTGACTTGAGAGTTGAGATCCAAATGGTTTTATGGTGTTCGTGTTATGATTTTGTCTAAAGAGGTTTTGGATCCCTAAATGATCCCACATGTTCCCCTATTTTAGATTTTTAATAACGACACATTATTTCTTCCTTTATTTATTTATTTAGCTCTTGGCACAAAATCCAATATCGAAAACCTAAACCGAAACCGACCCTAAAACAGAAACCAAACTTGACAAAATATCCGAATGAATCCTAAATTTATGTATCCGAAAATTCGGATCCAAATCCGAAACAGAACCGAATAGAAAACAAAACACACTAGTTTTTTAATTCACTAATGAACCGGAACGGAACAATTCCTATTTCAACTAGGCACATTATTCCTAATTCACTAATGAATCGGATAAATATGATTAATTTCTCGTTGTATACTTATATTTCTATATCACACACAAATTTTAAATTTTATCATTCGAGATTATACGATTTTCTGTAATCAATTTCCGATTATTAGCCACATAAAATTACAATTTTTCTATATAAATCTTCGCAAGTATACTAAAATCCATACTAATTTTCGAAACTCTTTGTAATATATATATATATAATATTTACAGTTGGATAAATTTGAGTCATACAACAAAAAATAATCAGATACAATTAATCAATTGAACCAACTCAGCTGTATTTAGTATTTTTGTGTAGATATATAACTTCAATCGTTAATTACACATATAATATTAATTATAACATTTTATGCATTTCGATTTTAATATCGAAATCTACAGCTCACAGTTAGAGGCACATAATCTTCGAACTTTGAAAGTTCTCGTAGTGAGGGACACGGTCTCCAAAATATACTCTAGAAAGTTTCAAGCAGAAAGCAACAATGGCTTTATGCAATTTTATATGAAAAAAAAACTTAAAAGGCAATTAAAAGAATTAGAAAACAAATTATCTATTGATAATCTAACTGGTTTTCATATGCAAATGGAAGCTATAGTGCATATATTAAGATTTAGACCATTATGGTCTAGATTGAAACACAATTCATTAGTTAATCAAATGCTAATTTTCAAATAATACGAAATTATTTATAGATTACCTTAAAATGTTATATTTTATACATGATGAACGATATGAAAATAAAAATTTGCAAAATGAAGATTTATTTTGTTTTGTCTAACGCCAGTATATTACTAAAGACCTCAAGAAGTTAAAAGAGTTACATTAATAAACTATTAGTCACTTCTCTAATATGACAAACGACAAAATCAGTTTTATGATTTAAAGATGTAGGAATAATAGAAAGGGAAATAAAACAAAACAGAGAATTTAGTCTCGAAAATTTCTTCTAGTAAGATAGGAAGGCTGGCCACTCTTTAAGTTGGTTGAAAATCTTCAAAACTATCTCGCAATCCATCAAAAGCTCAAGTTCTGTCAATTGTAATGCTAGTACAGACTCCATTGCCCATAGTAAAGCTTCGATTTCGTAATGAAAGGTGGAAAGGCTACGATGAATACCCCGAACTCCTTTGCACTCTCCGTCTACTGAATCTGAGAAGCAAAATGAAGATTCTAGAAATCGTACTTTAGATCTAGAAATCTTAATTAAATAGATAAAACTTGATATATAGTTCAAACATTATGACTCACGGTTATACATTCATCTTAAGCTAAACTCTGTTAACCACTATATCAAAAATAGTTTTGAGAAAATCCTATACTAGATAAGAAATTCCAAATATGAGATTAACATTAACAAATACAACACAAAACTCCGTCTGCTTTGTGTCTCTTTGATATTATCTTACATAAACATGACTTAGTGATTACTCAACAGTCAATTTTCAATATCAATTGCAATAACACTAAAGCTAAGTAACAAACACACTAACTATATGTATTATGGATTCACAATCTTAATGTTTGCCAAGTAAGCAAATGAAGGCATGTGGGGATCACAATACACACAACAAATAGGAAGAAGAGTTGATTAAATTTAAGACAAAGATCTCACTCCGTGGCTTTATGTCTCCCATTGAGGTCTTTCTTTAGGACACACAACTGGCCATCCATTAGGATTGGTTAGGGACCACCAATTATTATTAACACCCATGCTTCATTATCTTTTCTTTTTTCACTCTTCGATTTTGCTTGACATTTAATGAACCTCATATGTAATTATGATTCAGTAATTGGATGAAATTGCTGTGTTGTTTACGCCAATTACTAGAGAAAACAACATTATCGTTTCCATATAACTAGGTTAACAAAGCTATTAACCAAAACACATAGTTCATTAGCTTGTACTAGTATCATTGTCTAAGTTATGGCGGTGAGTTTTAAGTCTCGAACTATTATTTTAGAATATATATAAGTTTATAACTTTTACTTTATGGAAATTGAGATATATAGCACGAGATCATAGTTTAAGGTGCATCACTTTCTTGGGAAAATAGATATATTGTTTCCCTACATATTTTAAAGTTTAAAAACTTTTGTGCTCCACTAACTGTTAAAATATTCTACATTTAGATTTATGATTTTTAAACAATTTATAAGTATGTGACAGTTTTCATTCGTTGAGCTAGCTTTTAGGTTTGAGCTAGACTCATGCTAATACTAACGATCAAAATTATTTATTAGTTGAAGATACATTTTGGTTATTTTTGATAACATTTCCTACATTATAAATGTGAAATTTCAACAAAATTAAGATTTTAATATCAGCTCGTAGTGAATTGATTTCAAGGATTTGGATTTATTGGCTAACTATATAAGATCGACATATATCTTCTATGACAACTTTTTAGCACTATAATATTGGTGATGTGTTATATTACATCATACACTTTATGTAAGTCTATTTATTTCAATATCATTGTAATTCCTAAAATGACGTAGTATTAATATCGATTATTAACTCATATGGTATGTTATATCTCTTACATGATCTCATAGCGGTGAGTTTTCATATATAACAAAGAAGAGGAAACCAAACAATTGTCACTTTAGTTAGATGCCCCTAAAAACTCTTAAATATTTGGCTGTCTAGAACTCTTGCTTGCTAGGCTTTAGGTCATAGCGGAGTAGTTTACCAGAATCGGTTTCATTTGATAGGATCATAGATTTAACATAATGTTTCTCTTAGAGGAATTGCTTGGGATGAACAATTTCATTTAAATGTATAGACTTTTTGAAATTTAAAGGTGATTGGAGTTTACTTGGGCTCCAATTTGTCTAAAAACATCTCAAAGTACAATTTTCTTTTTTTGGTTTTCTTGTTTAAGAAACTATGGAAGGTTTGCTTCTACTATAGTCTATACTCAACGTTTTACTCATCATACTGATCATTGATTATTCAAATCTTGTATTATACTAACTGAAGTGTATGTCAAACCATATAAGGGACGTTGAACTCGATTGAGGAGGTTCTTTGCAAGCTAGGATGATTGGTTCTGGAACTTCAGAGTGACCATGGCTTTCGGTTAGTCCCTTGTGCTTTTGGATGACTCATACTCCTTACTCGTATCTGTATTGAAAACCTTTACCAATTAGCATTGCACACATTGACTCGTTAATACACTTCATTAGCCATAGCTTGGAAACATACAAGACCATTAGACATAAGTAGACTCATAGTTTAGTAATTAGGGATAGATAGAGAGAGTACTAGAGAGTGGTAGTTTATTTCTCTATAATATAACAGGAGTCAAGACCAATGACTCAGCTGGTTTTTGACATGTTTAGATACCACTATTTAGATTCTAAGACCATTTTAGGTGACAGAAGAGAGAGAGCATACAGCTTCTCCTCTATCTAATCTGTGGTCGCTTGAATGATGAGTTTGACATAGGAAGTGTCATCTCTACCCTTGATCTGTCTTGATTCTGGATCACTTGACCGGTTATTCCTCTACGACCTGACCCTTCTCCAAAACCTTCACCAGAGCTCTTCCTCCTCCTCTCATTGTGTCCAGCTAAGCGTCTTCGACAACTTCTTTTAGCTTCATCAAACTCTAGGAGCTCATGAAACCTGTTTCAAACTCCAAAACCATTCAAAAACATCCAACAAAAGTGTGTTATGAAGGGTAAATTAGATTATACATTACCTGCTACATTGTTGACAAAAGCGTTGAGTTAGACCCGAGAGAAAGACAGAAGATGCCTTTGCGTGAACTTCACACACTTTGTGTCTTCTGTGATACGGCTTAGCTTCTTTCAAATCAGCTGTGCATCTGTCTACTTGACAAAGCCTCGAGGAGCTATTAGAATCTCTACCTCTATCTGTCACTCCTTTCTTCTTCCTCTCTCCCTCTCTCCCAACCTCTTCTTCTTCATCCATATCATTCTCCATTTCTTCCTCCACAAGGTAAGACTTGTTTTTCAAATAGCCTTGTCCTTGTTTTCTTCTACCCTCCATTGTTTGGAGAGAAAGAAAGCTTAATGTTGGAGTCTTGAGAAGTTTTTATGATTGTGGAAAGAAACTCTAGTAAGTTAAGCAAGGTTTGAGTAATGAGACTTGATGGTATTGTTGACGAAATTGAAGCTTTTTGAAGTGTTTAAAAGGTGAAGTAAAGTCGGGAGATGGACCACTGTGCTCTTGTACGCTTCTCTGATGGAATAAGTGCATGATTACGTTGATGTGCAAGCTCACAATTTTTTTTTCTTTTTTAAAAAAATTTGTGGAAATGAAAGAAAGAAAATGAGATATATACAAGATTGGGACTATTTAGTTTGGAGAAAATATTCACTTCTACATTTTTCTTACCGTAATGAGATCTCATGTTATAGAGTGAATCTTGTCGATTAAATATCATTTCTTCCTGTTTTTTTTGTCAACGACAATATCAATATTGGGTCACAAAGGCCGGTCCATTAGCCAAACTCCTACATAAATTTTGTAGACGATGGAACTTGATCTCTAATTACGTACGTGCACATGCTTTTAGTGGACTTACCACCAACCACTGTACTAAAGGCTCACTTGCCATTTCTTCCGGTTTGAAGTTCTGATCTAAAATTCTTCTGTTTATATTGAAGATCCTTATATCATTGGTTGCCTTAATAGAGGAAGTCTTTATTGGCCTCCAACTGTTTATAATAGTACATAAGGTCCATAATTTACACATGGGCTTTAACTGATATACCAATTTTCTTTTTTTTGTTCTGTAGGAATAAAACAAATTTCCTCTAATAAAATGGATATGACTATTGAAGTCATTTGCTTCCAACCTTGAGATTCATATTGAGAATGAATTTACCATAAATTAGGATTTGATCTCTGATATTTTGTATGTGAATTTGGGGGTATATGATGTCTTAGACATGGGATATTATGATGTGTATGGACCAGGACAAATGAGAGAATAGAGTTAGATGCTTATATACGATCAAACCCATTTAGCTTTTATTATCACCATTGCTTATATATAAAGATTCTTTGTATAAGTGGGGAATTACAAGACTTGAAAGTGTTGTTGCAATAGACATTAAGACAGAGATTTAGAGTTCTCAGGTTCTTCTTCTTGACAGCTGTGTTGGAGAAGCCATAGCAGATCAAAACTCTCTGTAAATGGTCACTGAAACAAATGAAAGTAAGTTTGAATCTTTGTGTTAAAAGTTCATTGAATTTACTCAACTATGTAAAAAGTTTTACCTTAAATTATTGACAGTGTTAGTTGTCTTGTTTTTTTCTGAAAATACTAGAATTAGTGGGTAGTGAAAGAGACAAGACACAAAGGTTTCACATGCGACATTGTACTCTCTCTGACTCTGCCATGCATGACGCTACTTAGCTTTTGCACCCAAAAGCTGTATTTGTTTTGTCTTTTTTTAACATAACTGAATAAGCTTTGTCTGTATCAGTTGGGGTATTCAGTTTCTGGTTTAGTTTGTTTCAGTAAGATTATTGGGTTAGAATTGTAAGTTCTCATCAAAACTAGACCCACATATGATTTCGATTTGGTTTTTCGTTCGGTTAGAGTTATTTTGGTTTAGAAAAACCAGGTGTCCTTGTATCGGTTTACTCTGATTGTCTATGTGTCCACATTTCCTTTAGATGTGAACAGTCAATTTTTGTCACTATTAACTTATATAACCTTGGTAATTGAGGTGGAGTTTTTGATCGATTGTTCGGAGCTCCTAAAAATGATTGAGGATTTCTCTACTTGGCTAGTCCTCCTATTTTATCTAGAATTCTTTTTTCGACTTCTAAATTTATTCAGAGTATTATTAGAGAAGAAAGAGTTTTTCATTCATCAAAAACTTAGCTTCAAATGTACAGAGAATTCTTCTTATATACACTTTGTAACTCAACAAAACAGAATTACCGTTAAACATAAAAATCTGTTAACTAACTAATTAAGTTGAGTATAGTAATCTAATAAGTATGTTTCTTAGTTTTAGTTTCTTTTACTTGTAACTACAAAGCAGATTATCTGGCACGTAATGCTAGAATGTTATGCAGGAATCATGTTTTGTCAATAATGTAACTTTATTTTAGTTACAGATTATTCTGATTCGTATCTTTGTAATTGAGTAAAAATAACAAAAAAATAAAATAATTATATCCACAAAATCTAATCCATAATACAATTTTTTGAATTTCAAATTCTATCACAACGACTCTTAAAAATTTGCAACTAAATTTTTGTTTGTTTGTTTTTAAGAAAAGAAAACCAATGGAAATATTCTTAAGTTGAAACTTAAATTTTGTATAGGTTAAAAAAAAAGAAGTGATTGATTCTCATAGAATCTTCTCAGGTAAAAGGTTAATATATATTCAAGTTTTGGACTATCAAACAAAACAAAAATAAAGATTTGCTTGCATATGTATGAAGTATAATATCCATGAGAAAGAAAAAAAAGAAGAATAATATATTACAGATTTTTTTTTCAAAAGAGAAAAAAAAATCTTAATGAATTGAGATTACATGATTGATACAAATTTGTTGCTTTTAATTTTTTATAATGTTTTTTTTTTGTTTTAATGTAAAAAAAAACAATATCTAAAAATGGTTTGGTCCACCAAATTGCTTTTAGTCCGGTAGTTATGATGATTCAGTTAATGATTTGGCACTAGAGTTCGATTCCTATCTCTACATTATAATAACTTAAAAAAAGATTTTAGAGGTGAGTTTTAGGCTATAGAACGAACATTATCGATTCAATTATTGAAAAAAAAATGGTTTGGGTCCTTAATAATCAGATTCTTCTGCATTGAGTGCTTCGGTCCTCCGCGTCGCTCAAATTCACGTTAGCAAACAAAACAGACGTAACTATCTTTACTTAGGACCTTTGTCCAATATTTTAAAAGATGCTTTTGGTTTTTAGAATCCATTTATTTGTGATTTGTCGTCCTCATTCATTGATTTTTATCTATTTTTATAATTATATTTTGACACGTTTTAAGATAGGTCCATAATTAAAGGATCATCTTTTGATAATACAAAAATTGTTAACCTTCTCATCTTTTATAGATTTTTTTTTCCATGACATTATCTAACTTTCTAGAGTTTATTTATAGCTAGCTAAGATTATAACTCATAAAGATGTGGATTATAAACCACAATATTTTTCTAAAAAAGAAACCTCAAATATCATTTCTGATAATTAAAACCAAAATTTTCAATTTTATCATGTTTGTGGTGAAATTAGCACATTAACTTTATTGACCAAATTTTTCAGTTATGTCATGTTTGTAAGTTATAAAAGTGAGTTTAGAAGCTTGATCAGAAAAACTAGGTGATATAAAGCTATAGTTCGAGAGAGAAAATGGTCAGTTCTTCAGTTCGACAATCCGAGAATCTTCTTTTATAGGTAAAGTGATTAGGGTGAGCTCCCCCAATATGGTATCCAAGTCCTCGAGGTTAGATCAATAATGAATGCCTAAGGGAATAGATCACAAGACTGGTGGTCTAGTTATCATTACTGCAGATATCTAGAGTCGCCGAACTACTAGGTAATTGAATTACTCACCTACAACATTGAATGCAAACTGAATGGTTGGCGAGTCTACAAAATGGTTGAACTACTCTACAATATTTTAAATACATTGCATGCCAGTTGATCTAGATCCTTGCTGAATTTTCTCTACGCTAAAATGATCTACTGTCGACATAATCTTATGAGGTCGAATAAATCTTGGGCAACTCATTCCTAATCGGCGCTCGAATTAGACTATGGCTGAAATGAGCTTATGAAGTTAGATGGGTTTTAAGTTATTTAAAATAGTATCAGTACTAGAAGACTGACAGAGTTTTTCTTCTTATCTAGAAAACTCTTTTTCTATATTGGAAACTTCTTTTAGTGTTTTTCTGTTTCTCTTATACTACTATGCAAACTAAATTATAAAATTAACTCTTTGAGTCGTGTTTTGCGTGACATAACTTATGTAAACTATGTTCATTTTTGAAGTTGTTTTAAGTGTATAAGATTACCGACAAGAAATACTAATCTGAAATGGTCCAAAAACGTAAAAGAGTCACGGTCCACGTCCACTACAAAGCTAGTTGATATAAGAGTACAAAAGCATCTAAGTGAAAATTAAAGTATTGTAATAAATACCAACAATTTTCGAATAAATTCGTGGATAGTGAGTGATACTATCATTTTCGATCATGCACGAACGAGTAACAAGTTTTGTCTCATTGTTTATAGGAATTTCAACGCAAAACTAAAGTCTTTCTTTTTCATTTTTTCTTCTTCTTAGATTCTTTCAATAATCCTACAAATGCGATCCAGCTAGATATATATCTACTTATCATTTCTTACGTCATTTATATTTATGCTACCACAAAAGTAATCAAATCGAATATATACCAAATCACCATGCTAGGAGCCGATTGGTAAAAACTGGAGCTTTTAGTTTTTTGCTATAAGATTTCAGTTGTAGGATTTTTGGCCGTAGATTTTTTTGTTCTAGGTTTTTTTTGGCTTTCTACCGTCAAAACATTCTATAAATAAAAATTGGCTTTCCAGAGCAATGAAAGTCAAAAATAAATTTAAAGCATGATTGGTTCAATTTAAATGTTGTGGAAAGATTTTTGTTCTGCATATTAATTAGCGCCATTACCAATCACACCCTTAGTTTCTTACGGTATGTGAAAAATTATCTTTTAAATCATTAGGTTTTGGGAAATTGTTTTTGGTCTAAATTCGATAAAAATCGTATTTGCCCATTGTTAAGAGTTCAGAGTTTGACTATGAATCGAATGAATTAGATTCCGTCGATTTAACTACTAAAAAAAATCATTAGGTTTGTAATTTTGTCTTTCATACTGTAAAAATGCCACTCTTATACGTATGAAAATATTTTCAGTATTTTTTAAGATTATATATATATATATATTTAGCTTTGATGTGATATATTATTTATTATAAATTTTAAAATTTTGATGTAAGTTATATTACCTTTCTTTTAATTAATATTGAACACAACTAGCCGATATATTAGTCAAATTTTTACATAATGTAAGCGATGAAATTCGATCTTTAGATGTGCAAGTACGCCTACCTTTACGCCTACCTTAACTGTACTTAGCTTCTACCTCTAAACTAAACTAAAGATCACTTGCATATTATCTTCTCTCAGCTGACTTATGCTTTTGTTTGTATAAGTTTTTATTCGTACTTTGTTCTATTATTATTATTGTTTGATGAAAGAAGAAAAACTTATAAATAAATCCATATATTATAAAATCTATTACAAAAAGGTTATATTACATGTTATTTATAATTTCACATATATAAAAAACTGACCACTTGAAAACTTTTTGTTTTACATAAAACCTCATTTTTAGTAGGACATTAATAAACAATTACAAATTATAGATAGTTATTTCTATAAAATTTTGTCCATATTATTTATTATGAATTCTTATAATTGGACATTCAATAATGGCCACAATAAGAACTTATCTATTACAAAGAAGAAAACACATCATAGAGATAATGATCATTCATTAATCATCTCATTACAGAGAACGAGCCACGGTTTTGAATTCAGTCAAGCAAGATTGAAGAATCTTCTGACGTTTTTGAAGCTGTTGACGTTCGTTTTGCAGTACATCAATGGCTCCAGGAGCAACAAACATGTCCATGAACTTGTCATCATTGACTGCAAACAGATCCAATCCAAGTGCAACCACTAGTCTGTCTCGGCTGCAAAACACAAAATCAAATCAAAATATGGTTTCTTCTTACACAAGAGAATAGAAAATGTTAATCAATGGACTCACCAAGGTGTAAGGAACCCTGAGTTTAGAGTTGATGTTACACTTCTTTCGACTAGAACTTCGCGTATTCTAGCAAAATGTTGTGCAGCTGATGAACAAATCTCAGTGTAAGCAGAGCTTGATTTCAATCCGTTATCTGCATTACCAAACATAAGTGCACCATTCTGAACTCTAAATGGCTCTATGTTCCTGTTTCCTCCCATTCTCGCCACTCTTTTTCTTGCTCCACCACCATCAGGACCATTCCCAATTTCTTTCTTTACCAAACCATACGCTATCTCGCATGGTTGATCTGGTGATGGTGTCTCAGGGACTGTTATGTGGCTTTCCCCTCCTTTTCCTGGTGTTGTCTCTTGGCCATTTTGCTTCTCAGGAGGAATGTTTTCTTGATCCTTCATTGGCTCATCACGACTTGTATCAGAAAGCTCGAAGCAAAACGAATTGCCTGTGGCTTGGTTGAATTTGTTATAAGTGCCAAAAGCTCCTCCTTGATGGTAGTCATTCTCATAGCAAGCCATGGAATATGGGCTGGTTACTGAATCGAGATGGTGTCTTACTAACTGCTTACACTGTTTGGCAAGATTCTTCACAAAACGGCTGTAACAATTTCGTAAAGCGGCATGAAAACCCACGTATCCATCCATATTTTCAGTTTTCTTCTCATCTGCAATAACCATTTGTTCATGAGATGTAGGGGCTCTAGAGGAATATATCCAAGGAGCATTATAATAAGGCTCTTACATTCTGAGTTTTGGTTCAGGTTTCTTTCTAGAGCAATTTCAAAGAGACTTCCTAACACAAAAGCAAGCCTGTCGCAAGCTGTGTCAAGAAGAGGAGCGAGCCATGATCGTGCGGCCGTTCTAGCAATTTCTGCAGATGCTTCTGTTACTCCTCTACCACCTCCACGCCCAGCATGAGCAAGCAGAATGTTTGCTACCTGCTCAGTTTCAGGCTACTTGTTTAGTTTTTATTTCTATAAAATATTGAAAATGCAGTTTACAAAGAAAAAGGTGAAGTGTACCTTCTCTCTTGACACTGGAGGGCACTCGATTGAGTAGGCTGCACAACGGAATTCATGAATCACTCTTTCAAAAGCAGCTCCTCCATAGAGTTTAAGAACAGCATTGGGCGGCTTAATATCCACACTTACTCCTGGCCAGCTTCCAATGCCACTCTCGCCACGTTCTTCTTCTGTTGTTTTTCCCCATTGCTCAGGTGCTGGATTTGCAGCTCCATCAATCAAAGCTCCCTTAAAAACACGAAAGAAAAACAATGTCTTTCCTCAACTCAATTTCCAAAGACTAAGAACATTGTAACTTCCATGAATGATCCACTATAAATCTTAAAAATTGGTGTAAACAGAAACTGTATGTTAGTTAACAACTACTCACCACATGATTGCTAATAGAAGCAGTGTATAACATTGCTGCTTTTCTGAGATGAGCAACATCAGAAGTAGCTTGGATTTTCATATCCATTCTTAGCATATCATCGGTTACCTCAGAGCAGCGTTGTTCAAGCAAAGCTAGTGTTGCTGGTGCTGCTTCCTTGTATCTTTTCTGAAGCTCAGACTCCAAGAAATCTCTTAATGACCCAAAACCAATATAGGACCGAAACTTTTCTTCATCAAACCCTCCCTTAACTCCCTCCCGTAAATGCCTAATAACTTCTGTGTCCACCTGAGATATTTGTCGGCGAAATTCATCATTTGAGACAGTGCTCCTGTCCTTCGGCAATGCTACGAAATATGGACGAGTATTCTCTCCAAGGTATCCACTAGCACTCAGATAACGATCAACTTCACCGCGATCACTGAATTCCTGAAGTGTTAGATAATCAAAGTAAGAAAAGGGAATTGCTTTTAGTCCACACACAGAAGCATCATCAACTCATGGTCCCTAGCTGATTATGTTTCACAAAACTAGTACCTTAAGACGATTATCAAACTTGGAGACAACAACAATCGTTCTCCGAAAGCTTGAATCAATCTCACGAACTGCATCTAACCACAAAGATGAGCACCACTCTACACTACTCTGCTGAAGGAACAAAAGAATGCGATGTGGAGGACTAGCCAGTGACTTGACCATTGATAGAATTTCATCAGGAGTGGTTTCAGACTCTCCTTTTTTGGCCTGCTCAAACAAAAGTTAGAAACAATCCCAGTGACATTTTAATCCAGATAGACAATAAATAAACCCAAGAAGAATCTACCTTAAGTACAAATCCAGGAGTATCGATGATAGTCAAATTTGGACAATGAGCATACTCAGCTCTCATCACAATCGGCTTTGGTGAGACTGCGGTTTTCGTCTTCTTCAAAAGCGCCTCTGTTCTAGACCGAATTACGTCTGCTACTGCTGTAGCCGAAACAATAGAACTTCCATATTCTTCAGAATCCTCATCCTACATATCAAATTACCCAATAAACAAAACTACAAAATCCCGGAATCAGCATAACGTCAAGGAATTTAAACTAGATTCCACAGTCTCCAGATTCGAACACCCAATGTATCCGAAACATAGGCAGAGATTACTTGAAATCAAATAAAAAATAGTGCAGATTATACCTGGAATCGACACCGTGGCTCTAACGCTGACAAATCATGGACCATCTGAAGGATTAGAGGACGACGTGTGCCCATTTCGACTTCGCGAACATTAAATCGGAACCCTAAAAGCGCCTCGAGCAGAGAACTTTTTCCATCTGATTGACCTCCAATGGCTACAATCTCTGGTATCGGAAGTTTCTCTCCGAAAGCAACGGCTGCTGCTTGAAGACGATTATAAGCCTCAAATCGTGACCTAGACTCAGCGTTTACAGGATCCTGAGAGTGAGATTGCATCTTCGATTGGTTTCTCCTTGAAGATGGGGTTTTCGTTGGTGTTGTTAAGTATGAGTTTGAATTCGCCATTGACTGAAGGAAGAAAAGCAACGGTATGAAAATCGCAGTGACGGAGGAGGAGACGAAAGAGCGTAAAATAGAAAGTAGGAGTTTTAAATTTGAATTTTGAACTAATGGGCTTTATTGGGCCAAACCTTCGCGGGCTAAAGCAATTTAATTGTAAACACTTCGGGTTTACTATAAACCCATATTTTTGTGGTTTCTTTTTGTCAATGTGTATTTGTTATTTTTGTTAACACGTGCATAGGCCTTTTGCATGTCATGTGCACGCTTTAGAGATTTTTTTTTATTTAAAAAATTTAATATTAAACCATAATTGACCAGCCCATTAATCAAATTCCTACATAATATAGACAGTAGAATCTAATCTCTGAATATGCAAGTGTGTGAGACTTCAGTGAACTTACCACCTGCCACTAGACTAAAGTCACATGTATAAATGTTTTTTCTTTTTTTTATCAATTGGCCTATTTAATCCTGTTCCTAATATTGCAGAGGTTTGATCTCTAGTGTTTGAAGATTTGTAAAAAAACACTACCACTAATTTGAAAATATATTGTAAGGAAATATTTTACATCACATTGGAAGTAATATATAAGATTTATGTGTCCCTCTATTTATTACTAGTTAATTTTGAGTTATGAATATATGATTCGGTATAAAAGTTTAAAGTTAGTCTTACTGACATCTTCTCGCCGAATGGTTTCTTACGTATAAGCGACTTGTTTAGTTGTGATATTTTCGAGATCTCTTTACCGTATCTCAAAAAGATCTATTAGAATATTTTATGTTGAAAATGCGGAAAGTAGAACTAAGCAACAACCAAAAACTCAACGAACAATACTTCGATTAAAGAAACATTAAAAAAACTAGCATAATTTATACGTAGACACTACAACTGATAAAATATGGATTTTCAATTCAAAAACCAGGTAACACTTAGTAAATTGGTTCTTAAATCATTTATATTAGATTAAAATAACTCTTATTTCCGATGTAGAATATTAATAACACTCTAACAACAACTAAATATTAGCCATCTACAGACAAAACCAAATCACTATCTTCGCAAGAGAAAAATTGAATATCGAAACTATTGCATCATTCGTTAAATTTTCCTCAAAAATTACACAATCTATATTTTTATATATCTTAGATTAAGCTTGTATCTTAAGTATAAGATCAACTAATCGATATTTTTGTTTTCTTTTGGTTTTAGTGAACGTGTAAAACGTAAGTTCATGGTCAACGGCTCAACGTTAATGGTCGGACTATACAACTGTCACGAACACTCGATAGAGACACGTAGAGAGATCAAAGAGCACATTGGAGTCGCCAGTTTTGGTTGCGCAGTAAGCGTAAACTGGTGTGTGAATCTTACCGATTTTAGTGGCAACAAAGAAGGATCTAAGAGTTCCACCGTCAACACACGTGCGACGTTTCAATTTATAGACTTTGGTTATAAGTAGACAACTCATGTACATATGTAGTTGATGATCACTTGTGCTGTTTCCTACATCAATCATTAATCATGTGTTTTGTTTATTCCCATTATGGTTTTCTAAATTTTTTTAAAAATTAATTAGTTTGACTCCATTTTTTTATTTGTTTTCGTACGCTTAGTCATGAATCTAATTAATTCTTACTCGAGATCAAACAAAATTTATAAGTTTACATATAATATAACTATGGGTATTATAATGCACATTAATAACAAAATTAACTTTTTTGTTAATGTTAATTGGTTTTATATAAAAATAAAGAAAAATTATTATTTTAACATTTAGATCGACAAGATTTAATTTTAATGCTTTTAATGACTCCATTTTAATGCTATGTAGCCAAGTTTCAGTAGAAAATATTGCAAATGTAGATATCTAATCATTTGACTAAAACTTTGTTATAATTTTAATGCTTTTATTGGAATTTTGACTATCATGATTGGCTACTATTTATGATTTTCTATTGATCTCCAAAAATTAATTGAGACTTCCATCCAAAATAAAACTAATGAATGAAGAATTCTTCATACAGCCTATATTTTTAGAGTAACATGGTGTGGTTTAGGTTTGATCGACTAGTTTTTTTTGTTTCAACTTACTCATTTTTTCTAATATTAATGAGATCGACAAAATTCGATTCATAGCCAAATTGCTAAAGCTGGTAGAATTCGAACTCATTACTTAATGTCAAGTTAGATCAGGAGTAAGTCAACCGGGCCACCTATTTCTTGATTGATTGGCTAGTCTTTTAGTTAAAATGTTTATTTTTATATTTAATGTTATATTTATGCAAATTATTCAATATCCAATTTATTTTTCTATTATACATTATGTTTTATTTTTACTTGTCAATATTTTTTTGTCAAACAATGGATCAACAAGTTTTGATTTTTAACTGCAAACACTATCATGAAATCGAAAGGTTACACTATAATCTGGAATCGAATTCTGGGAGAAAATATTATAAATGAGGATATTAACCAATAATACTTTTTGATTCTTTTTTTTTTTTTTGAAAATGTACTTTTTTGATTCTTGTTAATTCCTGTTGTCAATTTTACATCGTTTTTCTTTCAACTACTAAAAACCAATTTTTAGTATAGGTTGGATAAAAATCCACCAATCAGATCCAAAATTGTATGATGTAATCAAGACGTCAATCACTTGTGCTAAGCTAGATTTGAGGAATAATTAATTCATAAACCAATTGCGTAAAACAAAGTCAATTTCATTTAAATAAATTTAAAAAATTCAGAATTTTAATAATATTATGTTAATTCTGCCTTAAAATACCCCAAACGTTCACAAGAACACAGATCTTCTCTTAACTCCCACTCTATTCCTCTCTTTGCTTGCTCTAAAGCCAAACTCTCTTTGGCTTTTGTGTTTGGCTTTTATTTCACTCATACCAAAAAAATGGTCATTAAGATCTCAAACACTTTCATTAAAACCACTTCACTTCTCTTCTTAATCTTATACTTTCTTAACCATAACTCAGCTTTAGCTAATGAAGCTCTCGACCAAGATCTAGAAGACGATCCAGAGTTCTACATCCTCGACAAACCTCTATCAATACTATCAAACGTATCGGTTTCATACAAAACCAAACTAGTACTTTCTCAATACAAGAAGATCAGAAAAGGAATGAGATGTTTGGTTGCAAGTTACAACATTTGTAATGGAGTAAAAGCCAACAATGGAACAAGCTTATTACATTGTTGTAAGATGCATTGTCGGAATATTCTTGGAGACATGAATAATTGTGGTAAATGTGGTCATAAATGTGGTTTTGGCCAACGTTGTTGTGGTGGAGTTTGTACTTATGTTGATTATAACCCTAACCATTGTGGTAAATGTACAAGACAATGTGCTTCAGGGGTTAAATGTGAGTATGGTTATTGTGGTTATGCTTGATTTTGAACAAAGAAAAGAATAATGTTTTGTTATATTTTAATTTTGAGTTGTTTTGTTTTGAGTTTATTAGCATATGTAAGGATTTTTACGTAAACGAAATCTTCATGCATATATATATATGCATGAAATTATTTTGTGAGTTGAGTATACTTCTGTATATGTAAACAAAAAGATTGATTTCTAAATAAATATTATATAAATGAATAAAATATTATATAATTGCATGGATATGTAGTAGGGTTTGCAATGGCCTTTGCACAGAAGCTTCCATTTTTGGCGATTAGATATATATATATATATATATTTCAAATTTTCCATATTAAAAAAAAAAATCAATTATATGTAGTTGAGTATACTTCTCTTACATTATTACTTATATGTAGTGGGGTTTGCAATGGCCTTTGCACAGAAGCTTCCATTTTTGGCAATTATATATATATTTGAAATTTTCCATATTAAAAAAAAAATCAATCTTGCAAAATAGAAAATTATAGGCAGAAGCCGAGGACAGGTGGTATAGTGGTAGTGACCACTTTACAAATCCTCAGACACCCGGGTTCGAGTCTTCTCAGGTGCAAGAAGAAAGAAAAAAGGAATTTTAGAGTTTAGGCTTTGGCTATGGATCGGGCCTTGTCGATCCAACTATAGTAAATTTGACAAAAAAAAAAAAATTATAGGCAGAATAATTTTGTATTATTGCTATTAAATTTTTCAAGTTATAATAAATAATATATCAAATCGAAATTTTCGTAATAAAGAACCTGAATCTACAACTAAAATTCTGAAAATCTAATATATGTAACTATAAAAATTTGCTTTACTTGTATAAAGATTGTATACATATTATTTTTGATTTCGTATGATTAATATGTGTTTATTCTAAGAGAATGGTAAAGTTTCAAAAAAAAATGACAGATATTTTTGTAATAGGAAATAAATTCTATTTTGCAGATATAGATTGCAATTTTTAAATTTCATTATAACTAGGATTATACCCACACTACAGCGTAAAATTTGATTAATTTTTCAATTGTAGCAATTTAAAGTTTTAGACCCGTATTGATATTTTAAATATTGTTTTCTATATATTGTTTTAAATGTTCAAAATACAAACCGAAATCAATCCTTATTAAAAGAAACAAATATTCCAATGAGTTCTAAATCGATATATCTAAAAATTTGAACTAAACTCGAACCGGAATCAAATCAATAATCAAGTTTTAGCTTTTCAGAGTTTTTCTATTAAATATTTTGAATTTTTATATAAAAATATCCAAATCCAAACTCGATTTATACCGGACCGAACTATGTCCAAAAAATAAAAGTACATGAATAAGTCGTATATCAAAAAAACAAAAATATTGAATTAAAGGAACTGAACTCAACAAAATAAAATAATGAGTCCTAAATATATATACCTGGAAAACCGAATCGGAATATGAAATAGAACTGAATCAATTATCGAATTTGTACCCGAGACAGAGAGGCTGGTGACCAGAGAAGGTTTGTGATGGAAGCAATTCTTGACTTTATATTTTATTAAATTTTAGGTTTTAAAGTTTTTTCTATTAGATATTTATTAATTTTAAATGTTTAGATAAAAAATTTATAACCAAACCCAACTTAATGCTAGAGTTGTTACAAAACATATATTAATTTTATGTTATAGTTTATAACATAATCAAAATGAAGTGTATCCCGCTTTAATATATAAGATTTATAGAGTAAAATTCAAGATTAACTCATTTGATATGAATAATAAAATGTCAATAAACCAAGAAAAGAGAACAAAATCAAAAAGGTAATTATGAGAAGATTAAAAAACAAAACAAAAAATCCTTTTGATAACATCTTATAGCTTCATTCTAGATATATCTGATGATTTCAACTGCAAATTTTCCTTTCTTCGTCTCATTAATCTCTCCAATCTGTGATTGAAATTTGCACAAAAGAGATTAATGTCTTTGAAACTAATGAGTAACTAAACTCACTTCCAACAAACTTACCTTGAGTCTCCCTTTCCCACTAACGGAGACAACATCACCAGTCTTTACTGTGGTTCCATTCTTGGTTACAGTTGCCCAATTAACCCGAACATCCTTATTACTGCTTGTGAAGAAGAGTGTTCTTTAGCTATAGCTTCAATGAGAATGCAATGAATGATCAAAAGAGAAACTGAAAGCGCTATATATACCTAATCAAATCAACTAGCTTTGATCTCGAAATCTTGAAACCAGCACTAGCTACTGCATCAATTCTCAACGAGGCTTCCACGGTTTTAAAGGTATTAGTCCTAACAAACAGAACACAATCAAACCAGTTTAAGAACCTTTATAAAGGGGTAGATGTTTCTAAGGAATTAGTACTCGTACATACCTAGGAGGTTCGTATTCAAGAGCAAGCAGAGGTATCTTCGTACAAGTTACAGAAACATTTCCAACCTATGAACATACGGTCAGAGGACTGCCGAGCAATATATAGGTTAATGGTTCTACAAAGTAGCCACAAAGGTTTAACCTTGTCGAGAGCTGAAACAATAAAGTCAACTAGTTCAGGAACTATCAGGATCTGGGCTCCCTTTTCTTCCTTCAGTAACATTGAAGCCAAACAGCCAAACAAAGGGTGTTAAAGGAAAGATTTTGTAATGGAGCTGGCAAATGTTGTTAGACAGAACCGATTAGATGATACCTGAACTAAGATATCTCCCAGTTTCTCCCTAGAAATTCCCGTGCCGAGAATCGCTCCAAGAAAGTCACCATGAGAACAAGGTTGGAACCCGAAATTCCCTGTGATACTACAAATTGAGAAGAACCAACAATAAGCACACTCAGGCTCAGACAAAAACAAAACTCAAGAAGAGATCAACATCACCATTGTAGACTTGTACCTCAAAGCTGCAACTATATCTGGATCACTAGTTAGGAGATCAGGATGTCCAATAGAGATCCTACACCGCTCAGCCTAAGACAATTATCAGCTTGAGTTAACATTTTTGCAGAGGAAAGTCTCCTTTTCAAGATGAAAACCCACCTCAGGGTAACCTCCTTGAGCAACCATCTTAACATCAGCAAGTTTTTCCAATACTGAAACTGATTCCTTAACAATAGGTGGTGTGAGAAAATCTGTGTGAAGAACTTCTCTTCTTGATGATGCACGTCTTGCCTATACATAAAGTCCCACAGAGAATGAGACTGGAGACTCTCAATAGCCAAAAACAGAGAATTAGAGTAGAGGAAAATGGAGAATACCATTTCAAGGATTTGTTTAACTTCTTTAGCAACAGCTTGGTCTCCAACTCCTTTGAGAAGAAAATCTACATCTCCCTTTATTGCTTCTGCAACGTGACATCTTCTCAGAGCTGCAATATTTTATTATTAAGGGATTTAATCAGAAACTACAAAACTTTATTGAACTCTCTCAGACACTTAGATTGATGAAGAAAGTTCGATCAATAGAAAACAAGTTCATCTCCTAATCTCTAAATCCAAAAGATTAGTTGCAAAATTTTATCAATAAGAATCAAATGAAGGTAAACATCTTCTAATAAGTACGATGGTGAATCCAAAATCAACACTTTGCAGACGCAAACAAAACCAGGATAAAAAATGGATACGAACCTGAATGTCGAAGAGGAGGCGAAGAAGCATGAAAGGAGAGATTTTTAATCAGGGTTTTGTGATTTGTGTGATGATAAGAAGAAGCTGCCACTGACCGGAAAGCTTGTCTCAGGAGGACCCATGGAGGAGCCAAGCCGGTGACAGCCATTGCTGTTCGTCTCTGAAGTCTTCCTTGCTTAAGGAGAAGCCTCTAAATGCATTAGAAGGTTCCTAGTCACTTGACACAACTTGAACACCTCACTCTACCTTAGAGGGTTTCTCCAAAGAATATCAAACCACTGGAGCTTTGGTAACTTCTGTTTTACAATAATCAGATCAGATAAGGAATATAATATAACAACAAAAGTGTTGTTGTTTTTAAGATTTGAAGGCAAAAATATAGTTGTTGACAGTAGTAAATTTGGTCAATCCACAAGTTTTGTTTATAGAATAATGAGGTCTCACTCCTCCATGTACACCCATTCTGAAGTTACACAAGACTTATGGAAAGCTTTTTTAGTTCCTAAGACTCAACTAAGAAGACACATAAACTATGACGCTGACTGTATTTGGAGTCATGGTCAAGACATTTGCATCCATGGCGAGATGTTTAGAGGTCCCACGACTCTTCAGTCTACTCCATTGACTATGACACAAACTAACTCTACTCCTTGAGCATGTTTGCTCATCACTTAACTTTCCGAAAGACAGAGAAACCTTTTTGTGATGCTTCGTTCTTCCTCTCATCAAATGTAAAAGAAGTATACGAGGAGAGCGAGCGAGAGAGCAAGTGCGGCTAAGGAAACAGCCCAAACCCATAACCTATAAGCCCTTTTACGCTTGATGATGGCTTTGAGGACAGCTTCATTTCCTTTTCCATGATGTTTATACTTAAAACTGCTCTGATAAGGAAACACTGATCTCTCACTTAATAGTTTCTCCTTTGCTGGCTTTGATGCATCAGTGAATGTCTTTGTTGCTCTGTCTCCATCAGAAGAAGAAGAGTTAAAAGCCGCAGCTTTATTCTTTTTCTTTGCTCTCTTTTCAAGCTCCTTAAGTTTTTTCTCAGCATCCTTCTTAACTCTTATGGCAGCTTTAGCAGCAGCTTTATCATGTAGCTTCCTTTTCCTTTCCATCGCCAGCCTAGCTTTCTCTAGCTGCTCTTCTCGTTTCCTCTCCTTCAAAGTTTCTTCATCAATCTCTTCTTCCTCCTTTCCAAGCTTCTCATAATCCTCGTCACTCTCCTCCTCTGCACTAAAACTCTTGTAGTCCTCTTCCAGCTCCCTAATTCGTCCATCAGACCTCAGCTTTCGATCATCAAATGAAGGCAAAACTCGTTTTACGTAATCGTCCCTAAAAGCCTTATCACTGTTCCAACGAGACATAAAGTTCTCAACCTGTAGATAAGACAAAATAAGAACAAATACTCAAATCTCTGAGACACACACACACACATCCAAATAGACTGAAAACACACAAACCTGGGAATAAGAGAACTCTTCAAGTTCTTTCACATTTCCAGAAGCAGCCAATCTACAGGCTCTACTCATCACAGCAAAATTCTGGAAATACGCAGCATTCTACAAAACAAAACACAACCCACAAACTAAGATAAACTAAAGATCTTTAACATCAAATTGATATAGAAAAAAGAAGATGAAGTCTCACCCTTTTATCTCGTTCTAGCCTCAACATCTTAATCCTTTCAAAGGCTTCGTCTCTCAGACCAAGAGCAAAAACCAATTGAGCATTCAACAAATCAATTTCCACCTTAAGCTCACTTAATTTCTCATTCAAACTGTAAATTTCCTCTGTAACCACTTCTTGATCCTTTACCTCGTTCATCGACTTGTATTCATCAAGTGATGAGATCAAATCCTCCATTGAAGCATCCAAAGACAATTTCTCAGCCTACACCATTTACACACTTTGAAATCAAAACTATTTCAGAATGCATAAATCAACCAAAAAAACAAAAAAAGACTTACCCTTTTGGATTTCAATGTTTTAGTAATGCGAATTCGGTCAATGTTACACTGATTAATCTCATTACCAGCTTCATCGATCTTAGCTTTAATCTCAGGATCTTCATAATTGATTTGCTTAACGAAGTAAAAACAAAGATGATTCTCTTCTTCAGCCACGTCTTCGTCTTCTTCGGTGACCACCGACGATGATGAATCATCGTTTGACTTCCCGAGTTCAATTCGATGCCCATAGAAGTCGTCTCTGAGTAAAACCGGCGAACTCATTTGGTTCTGTTCCGCAAAATAGCCAAAAATCAGACCATTTTATTGAAATAACCAAAAGATTCAATTTTTAATTAAGTTTTCTTTTTTGGACATGGGAAAATTATATATTAATTTCTTTTTAACATCTAATATTACTTGGAAAACATATTTATAAACCACATAATATTGTCAAAATTTACATAATATAATTTTGAAAAATATCTATGAAGAAGAAAAATATTTAACACTTTAAGAAATAAATTTTTTAAAAATGTAATTAACAAAAAAATTAGAAAAACATGAAAATACAAAGAAAAACAACAAAAAAATATTTCTTGAAAATAAAAAAAACAAGATGGAAAGAAAAAATAAAAGGATACTGAGGATTTAGGTCGTCCTGATTCATCATACTTCAAGACCATAAACACAACTAAAAGAAAATTCAGAATTCTTACAAAGGAGACGACTACAAACTGAAATGGCAGACATATATTTTTCTAAACTCGAAGAGAAACTAATCGAGCAAACTAAAAAATACCTTTAGAAAGTAAATCTTCAAGATCCAAGCACTACCACTTACTCAAACAAAGAACACACATACCTTTTAAATACAACGGTGTTTGAGGCGTTACTCTATAGAATGATATTTTTGTGACTTCCGTAACGCTTAATTCAGAGTTGTTGAAAACGTGACTACATCGAAAAAGTATCCTATCATTTATATCTTAGTTGAAAAAGTATTCAAGAATTTAAAGTTATTTTGTCTATTTCTCTCTATTTAGATGTTAAATCTTAAAACTCATAATCTGGTTCATTGTACCATATATTTACTATGTAAACTTAACTCTTCATATTGAAATCTTTTACTTATTTTAGTTAATATATTTTTAACAAGAAAAATATTTAACATTTTAAAAAATAAAATTTTTAAAATGTTTATTATTAAAATAAACAAAAAAATTAGAAAAACATGAAAATACAAAGAAAAAGAACAAAAAGTATTTCTTGAAAATAAACAAAACGAGATGGAAAGAAAAAATGAATGGATACTGAGGATATAGGTTGCCCTGATTCATCATTCTCCAAGACCAAAAACATAACTAAAAGATAAATCAGAATTCTTACAAAGAAGATGATTACAAACTGAAATGACAGAAATTTATCTTTCTAAACTCGAGGAGAAACTAATCGAGCAAACTCAAAAATACCTTTAGAAGGTAAATCTTCAAGATCCAAACACTACCACTTACTCAAACAGAGAGCACACATACCTTTTAAATACAACAGTGTTTGAGGCGTTACTTTATAGAATGATATTTTCGTGACTTCTGTAACGCTTAACTCATAGTTATTAAAAACGTGACTGCATCGAAAAAGTATCCTATCATTTATATCTTAGTTGAAAAAGTATTCAAGAATTAAAAGTTATTTTGTCTATTTCTCTCTAATTTTTAATTTTTAGATGTTAAATACTAAAACTCATAATCTGGTTCATTGTACCATATATTTACTATGTAAACTTAACTCTTCATATTTAAATATTTTACTTGTTTTAGTTAATATATTTTGTTGACAAAAGAAACATACCCAAAAGCTACAATAATAATTTTATTACCAATATAAAAAAATTTTGATTTCTTTTTGTCAACTAATCTAATAGCTTTTAAATTCAACTTCTATTATTGCAGGTAAGTGGCTCGGTCCCTAGTGCTTTGAGAATTTAAAGTGACTACATCACTGCGCCACTTATCCTCAGTATTTTTCTGATATTTTTAGTAACCAATTAAATTTTATATGAAAAAATTGATATACTTTAAATTATTATTTCGTTTTATTTTTTGTTTGATATTATCTTTTTATATTAAAAAAGTATATGGGAGCAAGATGTTGTTATAGAAGTTTAACCCCTCTACCTGCAGAATTCGAAGCTCTTTTATGGGTCATGACATGTCTTAGTTCTCTTCACTTGGTAGAAGTAGAATTTTTGGTGGACTGCTCGGAAGTGGTAAAGATAGTGGAAGACCCCACAACGTGGCCAGACTTTCTTCCCATACTTCGAGGATTCTTCAGGCTCAAAAACGATTTTGTGATTATCTCAATATCGCCGCTTCCGCGTGTTCTGAACTACAAGGTAGATTCATTAGCAAGGAGAACACGAAGCCTATCAAGAAATTGTACCTTAATGAACAACATCCCATTTCTTTGGACACAGTTTTAATTTTCATTTTCATTTTCATTTAATTAAGTTGAAAAAAAAAGTATATTTTCTCAAAGAATTACATCATTGACCCAAGTCTTTGTGTTGGTAGGTCCTCTTACGTCACAGTCAATTCTAGGTTAATCTGATTTAAACAAAATCTAGTTCCCATTGGCAATGATATCACAACTAATTTTACCAAAATAGTATTGATAAAATAAGAATAAAATTAAAAAAACAAGTATTAATTTTAGGTATTATCGTGGTCCATACGGACCTGACCATTTTCCTTAATACAATTATTGCAATTCAACAATACACAAAAGCAATTGTTATCCTACTCTCAATTAATTCCAACAAATTTTATTTTTTAACTATATCATATGGTTAACCACCTTATTCAAATAATTATTTATATTGAATGAACGATTAATACTCCCTTGGGAAGAAAAGATATTTACTCAAATACATAAAAAGTAAAATTTTGAAACAAACTCAATAAAAATTAGAATTTATGGAATATACTTTTTTCATATCTAAATTCGATTTCTGATAGTTTTTTCTTATTGGAATTCGATTTCAGATAGTTGTGTTGAATCATATAATATAGTTTTTGAGTTTGAACTATCAATTATTTTATTTTTTTGTCAACGACAATATTAATATGGGCTATAAAGACCGGTCTATTAGCCAAATTCTTACGTAAATTTCGTAAGCGATGGAACTCGATCCCTAATTATGCATGTATGCCTATATTTAGTGGATTTACCACCAACCACTGGACTAAAAGTCAGACTATCGATTATTTATAAAAACAGATTAATAGAAGTGTTAGTTGAAATGTTCTAATCACATTAACTTATGCGTATGTTTCATTCTTATTACTTTTGTTATATTTCCTCAAATGCATACGAACAATTGAGAGAGCAAATGTACATTTTTAAAAAATTTCCGATGTAGTAGCTTCATAAGAATTATTATTTTTGGAAGAATTTCAATATCTTATAATTTATTCTCACTTCAACATCTCTATCTAATTTATAGTCCACAGAACTGACAGAAGATTGTCTTTAACTGTCTTATGTTTCTTCACCAATACGTCAAACTAATCAAAACCAATACAAAAGTATCTGTTCTTCTTCTTCTCTTATGTCTGTACAAAACTTCAGGTTTCAAACTCTCTTCCTTCAATATCTATTCAATTCTTAATCTTATGATCACAAGTTCTCTCCAATGGGGTTTGTGTTTGTGGAGAAGAGATGTTTATTCTCATTTGTGACCACATCTCTTGTCTTTGTTGTTCTCCTTACAATCTACTTCAACATGGGTCTAATGTCTTCACTTCGACCACAAGTCAATCTAACTTTGTCTCGTACCACCAAAACTGATTCCAAAGTTGCATGTGAAGAGGATAAGCTACCACGTTTTGCTTACCTTGTTTCAGGATCTAAAGGAGATCTCGAAAGCCTTTGGAGAACTCTTAGAGCATTGTATCATCCAAGAAACCAATACATTGTTCATTTGGATCGTGAATCACCAGTTGCTGAGAGATCAGAGCTTGCTTCTCGCATTGATAATGATACTATGTATTCAAAGATAAGGAATGTTTATATGATAACTAAAGCTAATCTTGTGACTTATACTGGACCAACAATGGTGTCAAATACTCTTCATGCTTGTGCTATTCTTCTTAAAAGAAGCTCGAATTGGGATTGGTTTATCAATCTTAGTGCTTCTGATTATCCTCTAGTGACTCAAGATGGTAAATGCTTCCATCATTTACTCTTATTCTTGATCATCTTCCTCTTGTTGGTTCATTGACAAATAGTGTTCTGTCTTTGAAGATCTGGTTTATACGTTCTCAACTTTGAACCGGAACTTCAACTTTATCGAACACACAAGTGATTTAGGTTGGAAAAAGTAAGCTTCTTCTCTTACTTTATATGAAGTCTTATAAGTGTTTTCATTACTTGAATCTGAAGTTTTCTTGGTGTCTCACGGTGAAGCAAGAGACGAGCAATGCCATTAATGATTGATCCTGGACTCTATATGTTAAACAAATCAGAGATTTTCAGGCTCTCTGCTACTCGAAGTTTACCCTCTGCATTCAAGTTATTTACCGGTTAGTGTTCTTCTTCTCCTCATCAAGTTTAAAACACGTTACTTTCTTCTTGTTGCAGTAAAGTTTGATGTGGCTTTCGATTGCAGGATCAGCTTGGATGGTTTTATCACACTCATTTGTGGAGTACATCATATGGGGTTGGGATAATATACCAAGAACTTTACTCATGTATTACACCAATTTTGTTTCTTCTCCTGAATTTTACTTCCACACAGTCATATGTAATGTACCTGAGTTCTCCAAAACCGCAGTGAACCATGATCTTCATTACATCTCCTGGGACAAACCAGCGAGACAGCATCCTCGTGTATTGTCCTTAAGAGAAATGGATCAGATGGTTGCGAGTGGATCTGCATTTGCTCGGAAATTCAGAAGAAATGACACTGTTTTATATATGATCGATAAGGAATTGCTTATGCGGACAAATGAAGACGGTTTTACTCCTGGTGGTTGGTGTGGAGGGGAACCAGAGTGCTCAGTTGTTGAAGATGTGGCTAGGATCAGACCTAGCTTAGGGGCTGAGAGGCTCAAGGGGCTTATAGAGAGATTAGTTGCAGATGCTAAATCAGGGAAGAATCAGTGTGAATGAGATCAAGCTCTAGCACTTGCAGGCTATAGATACAACAAAGATTGGTAGTATTATACTTTTGAAGAGATTAAAGATTACTTGTAAGTCAAGTTTCCCCTGGTTTATCTAGGTTTACAATAACTACTATACAAATACAAAGATCATATACTCTTCTATACACAATTCTTTAGTAACAACAGTGTTTTCACTTTTTCTACTCTCTCCCAAAAATTGTTTCCTATACCAATCAAACCCTGGAATTTTACCGTTTTGTCCATGAGCTACATTTGTTCATACCATCTCCAACATTTTGATGTTGCCTGTTGAGTTTGCTGCGACTAAAGTCGAGGACTGGCCGCGCCAGCAAACCGATGATATGAACTGCGAGGCATCGTCTACTTCGAGCTCTGAGACAGGGTCTATAGTTTTGAACTTGTAAGACAAAACCGGCATTGGAAATGCCTTGTGGTACACATACACCTGTCCAGTGAAGCACAATAAATCCGTTCAATTGATCCTTCTTTTTAGTATATGTTGAAGTGAGAATGGACATACCTCATTAGTCTCTGAGCCTGTTGCTATATACCCGTCAGAGACCGATAATCCAACAAAGTTCTACACACATTGCAAGAACCGAAACTCATTTATATATATAAACCGGTCTGCGAATGAATCAAAGGAGGGAAGTTTAAAGCGAAAGTACCTTTACATTGGTGTGTCCCATGAATGAGTGAAGAGGTGTTTCGCTAACACCAGAATTAGACATGGATAAGTCCCACAGCTTCAGCGTGTTATCCGTTGAAGAAGAGACAAGCGTTGAAGAGTCTAGAAATCTGACATAACTCACGGTCTTGCTGTGACCAACCATTGTGCATAGAGGAAACTTGGGGTTCCTTAAATCATAGTAGTAAACTTTGTGATCTGCTGAACCAAATGCTAGAGACCGACCTGAATCTGATGGAAACTGGACACAACATATGTTTGCCTTTGTCTTGATGGTTCCAATACTAACCCCCTGAAAGAGAGTATATCAAACTAAATCATCAATATACATCTCCCTGAAGAACTACATTCCTCAGCATTTCCAAGAAATCAGCCTGAAATACGTTTTGCTTTAGTTTAGAATTTTGCCTGATTGATGCTCCATAGCTTAACAGAACCATCATCGCTACCGCTGGCTAACAATGTTGGATCTGCTGATGAAATGTCAATGGACCATACACGCTTCTCGTGCTCCTTCATTTCTGTAACCAACTGGCCTCTTGCAACATCCCACACCTAACAAATGAATGATAAGGTTAAAGGTTTTGTTTCCTATTTTTGCATTGATTAATAAAGTCTCAATCTTATTTTCAATCATGACCTAACCTGAACCACGCCTTCAAAGTTACTTGATGCAATTTGGCTCTTAATGTAGCTGTTCCAACATATACCACTAAGCTTTGACCGGCCAGCTAGTTCCACCACCGGATAATGAATATCCCGGCCATCGTTTATAATCGATTCACATTCAAATACCTTAATTTTCTTGTTGACACCAGCCGTGGCAAAGAACTCCCCATCACGGTCAAACCCAATAGCGCAGACAAGATTAGATGAGTTCAACAAATCTCCTTGCTTTAAATCAGCTTTCACTCTTAACTTACTAAAAGATAAATACTTGCACAAACCCTCAAGGAATGGATCCATCCACCCACCTAGTCTAGAATCATTAATGGGATGTTTTGGTGGTTGTGTCGGGTTGCTTACCGAACTTTTTTCTGAACTTCTACCATTAGTATTCAACGAGGAAAAATATCTAGCAATTGGTTTTTCAGCAGCAGCAGCAGCCTTCATTTGTCTGTATCGCATTGCAAAGTAGACTGATTCTAGTTTCTTGAGATTTCTCATTAACCGAGAGCTTTCGAGAAGTGTGCTTTCTAAAGCATCACCACTCTTAGATTCCTCCTCAATGGTATCATTGTCTTCATTTCCCTCTGTATCAACAACACCTTGTCTAATCCGTTTTCTTGAGACCAATAACGAAGGGATATCAATATCATTCCCTTTTTGCTTCAAAACCAACTGTCGCTTTACAACTTGATCAATATCGGAAGAAAGAAGCAAAACCTTATCCCGTAATTTATCTGCAGCTTCTTGTTTTCTCTGTTGAATCAGCATCAAAAACTCAAGCACCAACTCTTGTTCTTCGATTCTATCTCGTAGATCTACTGCAGCTTCGCGTTCTTCCAAGTTCTCTCTATGTTCATTGATAAAGTCACTATCTAGCAATTCACTGCATCAATAAAGACAAGTGAGACAAGACTCTTAAAAGAACAAAAAATTTCCCAGTGACAAAAACATTAAAGAGAGAATCATCCACCTCATTGATGGTCGATAGCTAGGCTCGGGATGCAGTAGCCACAAACAAAATGAAGCTTCTTTAGGCCAGTTGAGCAATATTTGAGGTGGAAGAACACGATGTCTTAAACTGGACATAGTTCTTGACTTCTCCTCCCTTGAAGAGACAGGGCAAAATAGCTGCACAAAGACTAACTTTCATCAGATCAGTTTTCTCAAGTAAGCAAAACAGCTAAGAACACAGATCAATCTTTTTATTCACAAACCTCGAAGAGAAGAACACCAAGACGGTAAACATCAGAAGCACAATTACTAGGAGAACCATCCTGTTCTTCAGGACTTGTATACCAACTCATCTCCATTGATAAAATCTGTTTCATAGGGAAAGGTTGCTTCTTTACCTCCTCTAAATGCTTGCTCTGCCTCTCTAAAACAGACTCCTCTCTTTTTGAGCTACCGATCTCCCGAGGCTTTGTTGTTGCTTCCTCATCGGATCCGGAATCCGAACAAGAAGCGGATTCAATAAATGAAACATGGTTAAACGAAGACATAACGAAACAAGAAGGCCTAACATTATGAACAACAATGCCTTGAGAATGAGCTGCATTCACAATCTCAACGATTTGTCTGAAAACATGAAAACACTCAAACGCATCAACGGATCTTTCTGGATTGTCTAACCACTGACGCAAGCTAACATCTTCACATTCCAAAGCTCTCACAATAGAGTCAACACCAAGTCCCAAGTTATCCTCTTTGTTTGAACCAAGTAAGTTTCTGACATAATCAATGTGAGACAAACACTTAGAACGATCTGTAAAATACTCTGAAACACCAGAAGTGTTCAAATTTCTGGAATTAGAATCTGAAGAACCCTTCATTTGATTTGGTTGATTAATCATCCACCAAAAGCTAACCAGAAATTACCAAATACACAGCCAAAACTCCTCCGGATTCTCCAACACTTCATTACTGGAATCACAACCATTACACCTTATCTCATGATCCCATCCAAACAAAAACAAAACCCTAAAAAGAGTAAAGAAAGTTAAAAATCTTAAAAGACCCTTTGACAGAAAACACCAAAATCAGATATATATCCTAAAACAATGCAACCTTTGATTACATAAAGAGACAAACAAGAGGAATCTTTGTGACCACTAAACTCTAAGAAGCAATAAAAGAGAGAAGAAGAAGAAGATAAGAAGTACTTGAGAGAGTTAAGAGGTACCAAAGAAGTAATCTTTTTGTGAGAACCACACATTGCAAAGCACACAGTTCGTTCGTCTTTTACAATCCGTAGAAAAAAGCAATCAGCTTCACAAAATTTAATTCTCGGCAAAGAAAATCTAATTTGGGCCTACGATTTTTACTTGTCATTGAGGGTTTTGTTGATTTTATTTTTCGCTTTTGGCTATTCTTCACTTCTCTTTCCACGCAAGCAACGTGGTGAAATGACGACCTAGGAAAAACAGAACGTAAAGTGACAACCTTTTCCTTATATCGGTTTTGGGCCAAATGTGTAAAGATATACAATTAATGGGGTCATATTGGAAATTTTTTAAATTGTTTAGAAATAAAGAAACTTTGTGAAAACTAATTTAATTAGAGAGGGAATATTATAATTTCCATTATTATAAAATTTTATCAATAAAGTTTAATTTTTTCCACTTTATACTAGGGTTATACTCACATTATAATGCAGGATTAAATTGTTTTGATTGTTTTTCAAAATCGTGTTCTTTTAGAAGATTAAATTGTTTTGGTTGTCACATATTTTATATTTTTCTAAAGTAGATATGAATACTAAAGCATTATTTGATATATATTTATAATAATCTTTAGTTTTAATTATAGTAAATATATTACATATAAATGATTAAATTACAAAAAAAAAGCTATTTGAAGAGTTTTTTTTCCTCAGAAAACCTATTTAAGAAATGACTAATTTTCTTGAGTGGAAATACTTTAATTGTATACATATTTCTAAAACTATATTTGGAAGGAATAAGATCTTTTACGATAAATACCCAAACAAATAGATGAAAAATGGAAGTAAGAACAATAACAAAAATGTTGAAGAGCTTATAAATGATTGTACTATAATAAAAATGATTGTACTTATAGAAAAACATATAATAATAATAAATAAAAAAATAAAATTGTTTTTTTTTGTAACTCAGGAGTTCGCAAACCTTATAAGAGGGTCTTGAACTATTCTTCTGCAGTGATGTACCTTACGGATAGATCCTTATTTCCATATATTCAAATGAGCTAAAAGCATAGACTCATATCCATGTAAAAGTGACCATGCAACTTAATTTCGCATACTACGGGAATTGAACATGCAAACTCATTAAAAATTCACACTCATTTCCTACCACTTCACCACATGTTCTTTGTCAACAAAATTGTTTTTCATAATAGTTTTGGTGAAGAGAAGAGAATGTATTGGTGAGAGCATTAAATGAGCAGAAGGAGCTTCTATTTCCATGGAATAGATTGAGACAAGTCGACAATGGCAGAGGTAATAAAACAAAACCACATGATTTTGGACACTTAACGTGTATTTTTCCTTATTCTATGATTTGATTACGGAGCCTCATTTGGCCACATAATGTTATGTGTGTCTTTCACAAATATATAAGAAATTTGGGAGACTTTTGAACCATTTTGTCATTTTTTTTTTCTAACATTGGGCCAAAACTGGTCAATTTATTAGCTAAGTTCTTACACAATGCAGACAGCAAAACTTAATCCCGAGATATGCAAGTGCGTCTGCCTTTAATAGACTTACCACATGTCACTAAGTTAAAGACCACTTCCAACCATTTTGTCTAAAGTAACAAAATAAAGAAAGATTATTTTATTCGTCGAATTAAGAATAATTCAATGATTCAAATATCTAAAATTCTACTTCATCTTATTGTATATGGGGTTTTAGGACAACTTTAACCTAAAAATTACATCATTTACCACTCAAACTATCAATATTTGTTTTTACTATTAAAGAGTCATTTTTGTTTTGAAATGAGTTATTGTATTTAATAATAAACTGAATTTTTAGAAAAAAATAAATTTAAATATGCATTGAAATATAGCTAATGATTTGGTATCATGGTTCTATTCCTACTTTCTACATTATAATAGCTTACAAAAGAATTTTAGGGGTGAATTTTAGGTTATGGATCGACTTGTCGATCCAATTGTTGACGTAAAAAAAAGTTTAGTGATATATGTATATATAAATACGTTTCCAACTTGCATCTACTTTTCTTCTTTGATTCTTTTTAAAAATTTGCTTATGATTTTTAAACGTTTCTTGTACATGTTTCCAATTCTGTGCAGCTTAGTTTGTAACTCAATTCTATGCAGTTTAGTTTCTAACTCAATTGCCGAATTTATGTGATTGTAAATACAACAAAGTTCTTGAAAGATCATAGTTAGGACAATTTAATATTTTTCAACCTTAAAAGTATAACAAATGATATAACAAAAAGAGAATGACACAAACTACAAAGAACTTTATTATGAAAACAACACATACTACAACTCAAGAAAACATCACATTACTAAACTTTGTTTCCATAGTTTCTCTTCTTAATTAAACCACTTTTCTATAAAATTGACAGCCATTTTATGATGGTTATTATTTAGTGACCAGGCTGAGTCTCAACAGCTTCTTCAGCATGAGCACAACACCTTGAACAGCCACCGTAACGACCTCTAACGCAGCAACGACAACTTCGTATTCCTCCGTTGTTTCCTCCTCCTCCATAACTTATTGGACCACTACCACCGTAGCTTTGTTGATTAGGTTTCATAATTTCCTCCTTTGACTTCACCATGTCTATCCAAAATAACAATTATATCGACAAATCTCAATCCATAATTCAAATATTCAAATCTCAAAAAACAACATGCGAAGTTATAATACTTTCTGAACTCGGACATTTAATCATTTTACCAAAATACGGATATATACCCATATATGTTGTTTTTAACTTTTTCTTTTAAATAGATCACAACACCAAATATTTTTGTTTTGGTAATCAGAAAGATCGATCCTACGTCCTGGACTTTTGATCTGGACGTAGACGTATATTACCTAGGACCGGAAGAACCCAATGTAAAAATCTCTGACCAGAATTCGAACTCGGATGATGGGAATATATCATTTAAACAAAATATCTAAATATGATGATATGGTACGATAGCTATATATATGACAAGAACATATTTTAACATAGTACTTAAGTGTTTTTTAAACTTTAGTGGTTCAGACCAAACAATCCGGACTTTGAACATATAAAATGGTTGGATAAACTAATCAAATGGTACTTTAGTTCAAGTTCAAGTTCGATCAGTCTGAACAATTTAACTTACCCGGCTGAGTTCTAGATGAATCGGCCATTTCAGAGACAACAAGAAGAAAGACAAAAAGACCTAACAGAACCAAAGTTTTAGAAACCATTTTCTTCGTCTTCTAATGTGTTTTCTCTTACTATGAGTATAGTATCTAAAAAACATGTGTTCTATTTAAAGACAAAGAAGAGGATGAGACAATGAGAAAAGTCAAGTAAATACACTATTAGTCAAAGTCTGAGTGCTTTCAATCACATCGGGATCCTTCTAGTTGGCTAGCTGTCGAATTCAATGTAACAAAATTCGATAACTCCTTCATTAATGAAACCAATCTTATAGACAATTCTATCAACTTTTTTAATTGTTTAGAAAACTCATTAATTGTCTACCATCATTTGGGCCTATTGGACCCAATATCTTATCACTTTCCTTGATTAGAGAGATGGGCCTAATAATGTTTCTATCTCTATACACAACTGATTGATTCATTAGTTAACATTTCTTAACGTATAAGTGTATTTGCCTTTAATAAATTTATTATCTCCTACAACATTAAAGTCTACCTGGACAGTCTAGCAATAAGCTTTTATTTAAGCCATTATGTTTGTTGCATTATCACGGTTGTGTAAACCTTTGTATATGAAGATTTAATGTAGTACAATAACTTGGGTCAAATATATATAATTACCTCTAACCAAGTGAAAATAACAAACATTTCATGTTTGAGAGAAATCGAATATGGACCAATATTCTTTCTTTTTTTTTGTCAACAAGTAAGCATTAAATCAATAACAAAGTATGAACAATAACATAAGTTCTCCAGATAGAATAAAATAGGATTTAACCCACCACCTTATATCTAACTAAATGAAGGACAATTCAGTTGAACCACATTTTTATTGGCACATAACTTGGTTCCAAATAAAGTGTTTGTATTCGTAAGTTAAGTTTACTACTTTCTACGTTCTATCATTCTAGTTTTTTTCACACAAATTAAAAAACAATATCAAAAATTATTTATACCCCTAATAACTAGATATAATGATTTGCTAGATTCCATGTAAATGATTTTGATTAGAGGTTAAATTGGAAAAAAATTTAAAAAATTACATTAAAATGGTAGAATGACACTCTTGGTAAAATAACTTTTTTTTTCTTAGAATGATACTTTTTGCGAAAGAGAGAGTATAACTTTTGTCAGCGCAATATAACTTCAATATGGATTCATGATTCGTTGAAAAGAAAGAAACTAGAGTTATATCTTAATCACGTGTTCTTATTCTACTTTTGGCAAAGTGATCTTATATATATATATTTTTTTTAGTGTTATGTGAGTAGTTGAGCACTAAAATAGAATATTAAGATTTGGTATATCAGTAATTAAATGTGCTTTGATATCTTGTAATCTGACAACAATAATAACAAAATGAGAGATTTATTCCATTTCAATTATCAATACAGCTTGAATCACGAGAATCACGACAAAACCAGATACAAACCAAAAGATAATCTCGAACTAAACCGAACCGGTTATTCAATTCTGAAAAGTCCAATCCCAAATCTCATGACGCTCTACATCACGACCCATCGAACCGGAAAAACCGGTATACATTACCTCATTAATAACCGTAGAGAGTTCAAATTTAGCTTCAATCAAAGGCCGGTTCGGTTTCTTCAAATGAGCCAAACCAATCGTAACCGAAATAACTTTTAAATTATTACTATACTCAATCCAAGCTTTGTATCTATCACCACTATTAAGCTTCAAATCCTTAAATAACCAACCATTTCTTGTCATAACCCAATAACCGGACTTAACCGAAACCATCGAATTAACCGAATTAATATCGATTCCAACATGATTATCATTCAAATCACCAAGAGATTTATCTCGAACAACATCGAATTCAACAGCAAAGAGATGATTATTAGGATTACCATTATTGGTTCGGTTAACTAAACCGAGATAACCGGAAGCTGAATTAGCATCCAATTGATTAGCCGGTACAACGATAAAAGCGAAACCATTACCAGGATTAAGGTTTGATTTAGGAGTAATGGAGAAAGTGAAAGAGGTTTTAAAAGGATAAAGAGATGAAGAATTTGGTTTGAAATTGATTGGAGTTTTGTAAATGGCTCGACCATGAGAGTAAGGTTTGTTGTCTCGAGTTAAAGCTATGGCTCCAGATTGGCTCATGCCATTGGATTCAAGTCCATACTCGGAGTCTCCATGGAAAGTGATTAGATCGGAACCGTTACTGAAGTGATCGAATTTGAATCTGTAAGCAAAAGCTTGAGAGCTGAAGAAAGCTAAGAAGAGAGCTAAGAACAGAGTGAGAGAACAGAGGATTTGAATTTGCTTCATTTTTTTGTTTCTCTTTTTGGGAAAGTGAAAGTGATAACTCCAACTTTTAAAGATGAAAAACTGATTAGTTTATTTTATTAAAATAAATGAGACAGAAGACAAAATAAGTACAGAACACAAGAAATTTGAATTATGGTATAAGATGACAAAATCTGTTTCTGAAAATGCACAAAATATTTTGTTCTTTTTATTGAATTGTGTGGCCACGAGTTGCTGCAAATACGACTTTATCACTGACAAAACTTGAACCTGGTATATCAGGATTTGTAAAGTGGTCACTACCACTGAACCACCTATTATTCGGTAATAGTAAATAAAGATTGTAAAAAAAATTAAAATGAAGAAAATATAATTATCAAAATAAGTAAAAAAATATAATTATTTAAAACATATATTCTAATCATCAAAATAAGTAAAAAGGTAATATTTTGAAAAATAAGTTAGGAAATGATATATTTCTCAAAATTTAATGAATTAAAATCTAAAATATTTTTTTCAAGTTATTAATCAAATAAAACGAAATATCTTTCGAATTTAATTTTTAACAAATTAAAATTATCATTTTAATATTTTAAATTTTAAAATATAAGCAGTGAATTAAAAGTTACTAGGCTAGTTGACAAAAAAAAATTAAAATATTAAATAACATTATAATTTTTCACATTACTATTTAAATTTTAATTCATATTATAAGAAATAATATAGTTCCTATGCACAATTACTAAACCCAATTATTGAATGAAAACAACGATCACTATTTCTACAATGAGCTTGCCCGTCAAATCCCTATCACTCTATTTAATCAAATTATATTAACTTATTTTATTAAGACTGGTTCTATTCTACCACTCTATAGACTTTAACCCGACAAGATCCTTTATTGTTTGATCGTTATCTTTTTGATAATCGGAGACGATTCTTCACATGCATATACCCAAAAAAAATCTATATTTTTTTAGTGCAGATTTTCTTAACTTGTAACAATATACTTGTTTCTACATCTCTCTTATAATAAAGTAATATAATATTACAGATAAACTAAAATGTGACAAGATTTGATTCTATGAATCAATAAAATACATTATTTTCACTCATATTACGCCATGTTAAAAGTTTCAGGCAAATGAGGTTTGGTTTGGTCTTGATGGATCAACGGCTAGAAACAGATGAGTGATGAGTCGTTGGGACTTGTTGGCTTGATGCTTCTTCAGCTTGAAGTTTCCTAACTCGAGCCTTATCGATCCGTGCTCTTCTCACGGCTTCTTGGATATGGCGGTCATGGTCTTTTAACACCTGGTCCATGTTTCCTGATGGAACCACCAATGGTCCTGAATAATGAATCTTGTGTCCTTTTGATCCATAACCCAACTGCAAAACCAAACCAATAACTCAATATGGTAACATTGGTACTTTTTAAGAATAGCAAGGAGTGACCGTTAGAGAACTTACAAGAACTGGATCCTTCTTGTTGCTTTTACCATTTTCTTCTTGGTTTGCTTCTTCAGAGGTTTCCTTGAAGGAACCAGGAAGCCGTGTAATTCCTCTGCCAGTCTCTTGTTGCCAAGCGCCTGTTTTTGTTGCAGCAAAACCAGGCATTGCTGAGTAATCAGCTACGGATGAAACCTTTTGAGAATCTTGGTAATTCCTTCGACCCTTTGCAGACGCAGATCTGCGTGTTAGAGGACCAGAATGTGAAGCTCGCTTGTGAGGAATGAGAATGTTGCCCTGAGATTCTCTGTTTGATTCAAAAGCTTGCGATGATGGCCTTGGTGGATCAATTGGGAAACCAGATGCAACTTCTTCAGGATGTGGATTAAACTTCTCACTTCGACTTCTATTAGAAGATTGGCTCTGTCTTTTCTGTAAAGTCGAGAAATGCGAGAGAGTTGAAAAGACAAGAAGATTTTAACATCGAGAGAAATAATTTATATTTCATATTTTCTTACCTGCATGGATGCAGCCAGCTCTGCATTTGCATCAGGAGCTGGGATAGCTCGAGATTCCTTACTTCCTCTCTTTTCTTGGTGTCTTTGATCCCTGTTTCCTCCAGCTTGTCTACAAAGACAAATGAAAAACTCAAACTGATATCTTTTTCCTTTACAGATTCAAAGTATCATATGAGCATTTGAGAGTAAAAATCACTCAAAACAAGAAAAATCTGGAAGGCACACCTTCTACTTTCCTCATCCCGCATTCTTGCATCGAGCTCTTTGCTAGGAGGATATTTAGGCAAACTTGAAGGATCACATGGAAGAGGTCTAGTGGAAAAGAACTGAAAATAAAAGATCAATTTGATGTTACAAAAGCATTAACTAGGGGTTATACATAGAAGCATATGAACACAGAACAGTTACTGCTTAAGAAATGCCAGTACCTCACTCTTGAGAGCTGCATTTGCAGTTCCACGATCATTGGGATTTACTGAAAGCAGAGTTTCAAGAAGGTTTAAAGCTGGCTGAGGAAACTCCTTGAATGTTTCACCCACTATTCGTTTATATGGCTGTGTAGGTTTGAAAATTGTTGCATGAGGTAACCTCGATTTTACCCAGTAGTCCTCCGAAGGCGATCCACAAAGCTTAAAGATTTTGTGCAACTGTTCTACCTATAACACCATTAAAATTACCAGAGTCGCATTAAGATAGTGAACTAATCTCACAGAAATAGAGCAAATACTAAAAAAAGACTCAAACGAGAACTGTAGATCTACCTCTGTTCTACCAGGCATTATAGGCTTGCCTGCATATAGTTCAGCAAGAATACAACCTGTACTCCACAAATCAACTGCTGCTCCATAGCGAGTTGCTCCGAGCAAAAGCTCAGGTGGACGGTACCATAGAGTTACCACACGACTAGTCAAAGGCTGAGTTTGACGAGGATCAAAGAAACTAGCTAATCCGAAGTCAGCAATCTTTAAAACTCCACTATTATCTATTAGAAGGTTTGAGCCTTTTATGTCCCGATGAAGTACACCTCGACTGTGACAATGGTCTAGACCTCGCAATAATTGCTGCAGGTAGCATTTGACCTGTAAAACAAACAAAAAGGAGAACCCATCTTAGAAATTGTATTAAAAGCAGTGACTAGGTTAGGAAGATGTTGAATAGGAAAAGAATTTACCTGTGACTCAGAGAATTTAATGGCAGGATGAGAGGCTAGTCCAGCTAGATCATGTTCCATATACTCAAAAACAAGATACAAGCTGCAAGACATTCTTGATGTAACTAAGCCTTCTAGCTTTATGATATTAGGATGATCAAGCCGGCGCAATATCTGGATCTCTCTAGCCATAAAACGCACACTTTCTGGCTCCAAATTATCAAACCTAACTTTCTTCAAAGCCACACTTTTCTTCTGATCCAGGTCGCGAGCTCTATATACATTACTATAAGTACCCTGACCAATCTGTAGAAAGCAAGTAAAACCACTACATCAGGGATCATTCCTCGCAGCTATAGTCCAAAGTCTTGTCAGGTCATGAGATAGTTTCGAAAGCTAATAAACTGAAAATAAATCCCAATCTATGGAGCTTAGGATATGTTTCTACATATGGAAACATGCCACTATAAGTAAGTCCAAGCAATCAACTAGGCATTTTAACAGCATTCTCAAAATGAAAGTATATGTAAAGAAAAGAAGATTACTTTATCCAACTTCTCGAAAGAATCTGCACGCCGAGGAATCCATCCTTTAATAGCTTCTCCAGCTACAGAAGCCAACCATGGAGGCCAACCTGCTGCTACATACTCTCCTTCAGTTGCCTTTGCTATGGTAATATTCAATGCAAGTGGTGAAGTTGCAACATTCTCTATCTTTTTCTCTCTTCTACTCCCATTCTCGCCACGCAAACGCAGCGAAACATTGGCTTGTTTATTACTCAAAACTGGTCTTACACTAACAACATCAGACCGTTCCTTTGTCCCAAGAGACTCTTCTCTTCTAGAAGAAGTAACAGGTCTTGAAACTCTACTAAACTCAGAAGAGGTTTTGCTTGAGAAACGCTCTCTTGGAGGACTATCTTTGCTATCTTCAATAGCAGAGGGTTTACACATAATACAACCCATCTCTCAATAACTTTTTGAACCAAAGATCTCCTTTAAAATTCATCCATCTTGTTCAACTACTCGCAGCTAATAAAGTGGACCACATAAAATTACTAAACCACTAATTATATATAACAAAAACAAGACAAAAAAGAGGAAAGTAAATTAAGGAACCCTAGAATACACAGTAACCCAGAAAAAAAGTAATGATTTTTCCTCAATTTGCAAAATGTACCCAGATCAAGTAAACGGTTTCAGAGATTAAAACTCAGAGTGAAGAACCAAATTCTCATGAACCCAAAAAGCTCTCTACACAAAGCAAATACCTTTCAAGAGATTTGTAGAGAAAGAGACGACTTAAAATTCACCACAACCAAATGTAAAATTGAGTAATTTGCAGGAATAATTACAAAAAAAATGGAGCTTTATTGACGAATTATGAAGAGAAATCAAAAGGGTTTAACAGTGTGTGCTTGAGAGAAAGAGAAAGAGAGAGAGGAATGGATCTAGGGTGAAGAGATTATGAGAGACGCATGTGTATTGAAGCAGAAGGTTGAATTAAAAGTTTGCAACAATTAGAAAAAAAAAACAAAAACATTATGAGAATTTTATTAAATAAAAATAATAAATGTAAAAGAAAAAACTCACTTATTTGGATCAGTATATAGCTGTGAAATGTGGAGTTAATAAAGTATTAAATTATATATATTTATTTTTTGAAGGGGATGATAATTAAAGCTGTACATGCGAAAGACATTCTTGATGTCTAGCCGTCAAAAACACGCGCTCTTAATCACTTTTAATTTTAATTAATCACAATTAAAAAAAACAATCAATCATTCTTCTCATATCCTGTATTTTTTTTTCCGACCAAAAAAATATCCTGTACTTTTTTGTCAATTTTAATAAGATGAAGATGCTATTTCGATAGAATTTTATAAATATAGAGTCACAAACCAAACTCTTAATATTAGGAATGAAGAAGTTCATTTTGTGATTGAACGATTCATAAATTAAATGAAAAAAAATTGAAACAATTCTTTACAAAAAGAAAATTCAAATAATCATAGACTAAAAATTTCATATATTCGAATCATAAAATTTTCATTTTATATTTTATTGCTAAAAAATTCAAACATTATCTGAGTTTTTTTCAGTAGTCACATGGTTAAAATAACTCCACTAATGACTATGACATCTAGAGTTCGATTCTTTCTCTCTATTAATTTGGTAGACTGAATAGAACTTTTAAGTGTTGGACTAGACTATGGATCCGGACATGTCAATTCAATTGTTGATAAAAGAAAAAAATTCAAACATTCAATGATTTATCAATAGATATGAAACTAGTCGTTAGTAATATGAGAAAACTTAGTTATTCAATGTTTTTTTTGGAAAACCTAAAACTAACCATTAGTAATATTAGGGAATAACATTTTACATCAGAAGTTTTAGAGATATCTTAACTAGTATATATAGAGTATGTATTTCTCCACTTATTGTCAATTGGATTTGAATTGGAAGCTCATATTCTAATATGATATTGAAGTCATGTTCCATATTTACCAACCCTATCCGACATAAAATTGGTCTAATTATCGACAATTCATGCTTAAATATACTTCCCTCCTTCTTTCCAACTTTCGATGTAATATGTTATTCTCCCCACTCATTATCAATTGGTCTGAGTTGTAAGTCGATGTTCTAATAAATAATACTCTTGTAGAAACTAAATTATATCTTTCAAAAATGTTATATGTAGTTGTGAAAGACAAAATAGTCAAAGTAAATAAACAATCAACTGAAGCAACTTGATAATACTATAGAATGTCGTTCATGAGGTTTTTTAAAACTACCAGTGAGGTATACACAAAATATGTGCATGATTATTATTAGGACCATCATACTTACCGACCATCGATGAACTGATCATATTAACCAATCAAAGTTAGCTTCAGCCATTATATATTGAATAGAAGCAAAAGCCTTAGTAACAGTTAGAGTTTTTTTTACCTAGAGAATTTATTGGATTGTTATGAGCAGAAAAGCGTGCTTTAGAAGAAGTGATCTGTTACCGAACTGTTTTATTAGAAATAACTCGAGCATATTAAATTGTAAATTTTGTTGAAAATTACATTGTAATCTCACCATAACAAACAAACTATTACACATACTAGTATTATAAAAACTAGCCAATTAGTATTCTTGTACTTTATGATATAAACAAATAAGAAAGTGAAACTATACAATAGTATAGTCTAATATTGAAAGCGCGTAGGCTTCATATTCATGCAAAAAGAGAGTATATTATTTTTGTGGGGTAAACCGTAAACATCAAAAGCCATTTCGTTTTCGCTTCTGATCTTCATTATGCAATTTTATTTAATTATTCTCATATTACCTATCACTAATCAAGCTACTATAGATTTTAAGACAATGACGTTTTTAAATGAAGTAACTATACAGTTTTGTCACCAAGTCATTTCCATACAATTTCATACCTGAGAATTTTATATACAGTATTCTACTATTGTTATTTTTTAATTGCTATTATGTAGATAAAAACAATAATTGCAGGAATGGTCAATGAATTCTAGTATACACCTAATTTTACATATAAAAAAATCATGTTGCATACAATTATGAGTATCAATGTCTCCATTACTTGCATTTAGAATTTTAAAATTAGGACCAACAATTTTTGAATGATACATATATTTTAGAAGTTATATTGCTATAATTATATGAGGGGAAGTTTATTTGGTCAAGTCATTGAATACTATATGTATTTTCTTATCTACTCAGATTTTTTTGTCAATATTAGATCACAACTGGTCGCATTAGCCAAGTTCTTGTATAATGGAGTGTTTAGGACTCAATCCCAATATATGCAAATACGTCTACCTTTAATAGATTTATCACATGCCACTAAGTTAAAAACCACTTACAATCTACTCGAGTTCGATTCTAGGAAATTATTTCTAACTCACATAACATTATTAAGGTTTGGTTGAGAGTTTGACTATATATCAGTTTTATTAATCTAATTGTTGATATAAAAGAGTTATATGAGAGTTAATTAACTTAAATTTCAATGAATAAATTTTAATTTTGATATAAGAAATATGCACCTAGAAAAAAGATTTTGGACATGTGGGGACTAGTTGGTAAAAACTGTACCTTTTAGTTTTTAGTTGTAGAATTTTGGTTGTAGGGTTTTTGGCTGTAGATTTTTTTGCTGTAGGTTATTTTTGCTGTAGATATTTTTGCTGTATAAATTTATATTTGTAAAGTTCATAAATTTTAGTTCTAGGTTTTTGGTTTTCTACAGCCAAAAACATTTCATAAATAAAAAATTGGCTTTCTAGAGCAATAAAAACCAAAAATAAATTTAAACCATGATTGGTTGTTGTGGAAAGATTTTTGCTCTGCTGAGCAACCAGAGTCATTTACCAATTACACTCGTGGTTAAATATTTATTTTACAATTTTTTTTTATTGTAATTCAACTTAAATAGTGGCATAACTTTGGATAATAAATTTTGTAGTTTTGGTTTATAAATCAGATCTTATCAAAATTAATAATGATTCAAGGTTGTTTCCCAAATTATGTTTGAAACCAAATATAATAGACAAGTTGTCTTCTCCATTTTAGACAATAAAACAAATTTGAAACCATTTTCTTAAAGACCAAGTATATAATCTTCAAAACGATCACATGTATTATTTCACACACAAAGGCTCTATCCTTACATATGTACATCATGTTATCATTTCATACACCAACCATACGAATGATACAATTGTACACAAACTATTTCATTTTTTTTGATAATCTTTGTATTTTCTACTAATTGTTTTATTGTATTTTATGAATGTTATGTGCGGACATACCACAACAACATGGAGGGGACATAAATAGTATGAAATGAGTGATTCAAACAAATCCACTACATAATAGTTTGGTTACTGATTTTGATATGTTTAATAATTAGCTAAATCTACCCCTTTTAAGATTTATCCTTTTCAAACAAATTTACAAATACATATCTTTTTTTCAACTAGGCTTTTAAATCATATTTTTATTATTGTAGACAAGAAATTTAATTCTTGGTACATTGAGAATTTGTAAAATGAGTACAACACTAAGCCACCTGTCCTCGGCCAAATGCATCTAAATTCTGAAACTCAAATAAATTTTCTTGTCCACGATATTAATCAAATCTTTGTAAATAATATATCTTTTGAAGAAATTTATTCTAATGGAGTTAAGTTGTCAAAAGAAAAAAGAAAATTTTCTTTCTTTTTTTTGTCAAACTTAAAAACTAAAAAGTGTAATTATTGTTTTGACATATAGAAGATTTTATAATTAAACTGAGATAAGACAAAGGTGATTGTAAACTATCTAAATGTTAATAATGATTAATGAATCCTTTATAGATCTCTAATCTTATTAGACAGATACCATTGAGTTAAGACAAGCACAATACATTTCTACTGTAATAAAATATTCAATCTATGATTCCTCAAAATTAACGTAGATACTGAGTGTATACATCAGATCGAAGGGATCAGTGAACAATTGGCGACTCATGTACCAATGTATTTGATTGTTGTTGTAAATTAATAGACGAATTTGGAATTTAGTATCCAATCGTAAAGGTAATCTCTTCTTCTTTTTCGAATCTGTAGGTATCTTATGGATAATTTCTCCTTTTTCCGTATATAGGCTAAGATTCGATTTGTGGGTACTGTTCAATTAACGATCTTTAATGATGGGCACTTGCCCTTGAGTGTTAACGTTTGATTGAATCGAGATGTGATTAAAGTTTCATCCTTTCTGGTGCCAATGCAGGTCTTTGTTATAGATTTTACAATCGGATTCAAATCAAAGCTTGTTTCAATGCTGGTAAATTGTTAAGCTTTTGTTAATTGGTTCCTGCAAAGTTTTTCTTCTGCAATGTATATGGAATTGAAACCTGGTTTTGGTTTATGCTTCTTAGGTTGCAATTTGTGATTGGATCTGAGAAAGTGTCGATATGAGAGTTCGATCTAGAGGGTTTAAGAGACAATGACTGGAATGTCCTTTGGACTTCGTTACCAAGAGTTATGGCTCATTGCACTTACTCAAACCTTGACCTTTTGAGCTTTTATCTTCTCGTTTTCTCAAAATGCTCACTTCAAACTCTAAAGAGAAGGAAAGGTCTCTCTCCTTCTTATGTTGCTGGTACTTAGGTCGCCGACGAGTTGCAATGCTGCTCCTTCTCAGTCTTGCTTTTGTTGTCTTTGTCTTGGGTTCCTACACTATCAACAAAGGTATTCTCAACTTTTTGATATCATGATTCTTCAGTAAGTTTGATTAGAAATTGGAATCTGTTAGTGGTAGTAAGACTTTGGTTACTAAATTGTGCTTTGTGATGATTTGTATTGGTTTAAACAGAAGGAAATAGTCCAAGCATTCATCAGCGTATTGAGGCAATGAATTTTGGAAGCAACCAAACGCCTAGAAGTAGAGAATTGACTTCTTCCTATACAACAAATTCTAATTTTGATCTTTTAAGAGATTCCTTTTCATGGAATGACACTAGAGGAAGTGATGTAGACATCATCCATCCTCCTCCATCTCTCCCGCCACACCATCCATGCGATAGTTTCTCATTTCCTCCTCCCCCTCCACCTGGATTCAGAAGGCCCGGGCCACGTCGTAAGCTCTTTCTTTGATTCAATACTTGTCGTTAGGCATTGTTCTGATTCGACCAGAGCTTGCATTTACCTCCTCTACTTGTAAACTTTGTTTTCTTCAGCATGTCCGGTATGCTATCTACCTCCAGAAGAGGCCTTAGCACATATGCCAAAGCATCCATTTGAGTCTCCTGTTCTCAAGAATTTGACATATGTCAGTGACCAGAGTCCTGCAAAACGTGAAGAAAGTCAAGGAGGCTCTGAATTTGGAGGTTACCCTTCTCTTGAGCATAGGGATAACTCCTTTGACATAAAAGAGTCCATGACAGTGCATTGCGGGTAAGCTTCTCGTCTCAACTCTATTGTTTATCCATTAGCCATAGAGCTTTACTTTTCTGATTCCGGTTTTTGTTACTGTAGATTTGTAAAAGGAACTAAACCGGGCCATCAAAGTGGATTTGACATGGATGAGGATATCCTTAATGAGTTGGACCAGTCTCATGATGTGATTGTTGCATCAGCTATATTTGGTAATTTCTTAGCTGAGAAACTCCCTGTGTGACATCTATTGTTTGAAATTCTTACTTCTCTAATTAAGCTTCAATCTTTTCTCAGCAAAGTATGACATAATTCAAGAACCAGTGAACATCAGTGAAATGGCGATGAAGAATATCCCGTTCTACATGTTTGTTGACGAAGAAACACACTTATACCTTAAGAACACTTCAAGCTATACAGATACTGATAACAAGAGAGTGGGTTTGTGGAGGATCATTGTTGTACATAATGTCCCTTATACCGATGCAAGGCGTAACGGAAAGGTTGAAATATTTGAAACTAAGTAGCCAAGTTTGAACCTTGTGTTACAAATATAATGAACCAGGTAAAAAGTTGATGTATTTTTACAGGTTCCGAAGCTTCTATTGCATAGATTATTCCCAAATGCCCGGTACTCTATATGGGTTGATGCAAAACTCCAGCTTGTTGTTGATCCATATCAAATTCTTGAAAGGTAGATAGATTGACTTATCTCTTTTCTCTTTGCAATTATATGTTCAGTTCAGAGCTGTGAGCTTACTTGTCTTCTCAATGTTCAGATTCTTATGGAGAACGAATTCTAGTTTTGCAATCTCAAGACACTACCGACGTTTTGATGTGTTTGTTGAGGCTGAGGCTAATAAAGCCGCAAGAAAATACGACAATGCCTCAATTGATTACCAAATAGAGTTTTACAAGAAGGAAGGTTTAACACCTTATACCGAGGCTAAGCTTCCAATAACAAGTGGTAATGGTTTAAGCATATGAGGATGATAAAATCACCCAAATTTTGTCTATCTTTTGAGCTCAATTGAATCTTTTGGCAGATGTTCCTGAAGGCTGTACAATCATAAGAGAACACATACCGATCACAAACCTTTTCACATGTGTTTGGTTCAACGAAGTAGACCGGTTTACATCCAGAGATCAGCTAAGCTTTGCCATTCCAAGAGACAAGATACAAAAGAAAGTAGCTTGGAACATCAATATGTTCTTAGACTGTGAAAGACGCAATTTTGTGAAACAGGTAAAACCAGAGGACATTACAGTTGTGTTTCTGATAAAGAGTCAACTAGTTGTGTGAAGATTTGAGGGCTTAGTTTGTTTTTTTCCATGACAGGTTTATCATAGAGACATTTTGTTGAACATGAAACCTCCTCGAGCTGCTTCTAAGATTGTTCCTGAGTCACCAGCATTGCCACGTGGACGAGTAGTTGGTGGTAAAGCCATGAAACGTGGAAGACGACGTCACCGGAAAGTTTCAGCTGGTGGAAAAAACACGAGATAGAGCTTCTACACTTTTACTTCCTTCTGCAACATTCAATTTTTCTTTATATTACAGTTCAAGTAGTTAGAAGAGCTTCTGTCTAAAGATACAAAATGTGGTTTTGAAATTTTGTCCTCTTAACTTAATTAACTGATAAATCTTTCACCAATTCTATCAAATTTTGAAAACCATTAACATTGTTTCTTTATGTTAAGTGTTTGTGATCTTTCAGCAAAAGCAATATTGTGCTGTTTTGATCAAATTCTGCAAACCGAAATGAAGACTGGTTTAAAGCTAAACCGGTTAGTACATGAATTGTCGGCTATGGATATTAATGACAAAGTGGGCCCAACTGATGGAGTCTTTTCCACTTGTCATTAATTTAGTAATCTATAAATCTGTGTCTAAATACTCTTTAATGCGGAATTTATGTAAATAACACTTTAACTCCCTACATATGGACACATTTTACAACTGGCTATATTTTTTTACATAATTATTTAATTTGTTTTTAAGAGTCAAATAACAACTATTTAAATATATAAAGATGCGAAGAAAAAAGGAGATTCAATTAGATATTTTTGTAATATTCTCTATTTTTTTTATTGTACAAAAAATATCTTGTAATAACACGAGAAGATATTTACAATAATTTAAATCCAAATGTATTGTTATTCAATACAAATAGCTCCATAAACTTTGTCCCCACAGAAATTTATTACTTTCAATTATTCTTCTTTTGTATTTTTTCTTGGAATCTTTCAATAATTCTCCACCTCAAATTATAGAAAAATAATTAATATAAAATTCATAAATCCATTAATTATCAATTAGTCATAATTAATATAAATTAGTACAGACGTGGGGTTAGAAATTGTCTTAACTTTTTGAAAAGAAATAATGAAATTGTCCAAAAGAGTGACCCACATAAAAAAAAAAAAAACTACTTAACATAAACTTTAGAGTTTATAAAAACTTTATAATATTAAAAAAAAAATCAAAATCATGGAATCTATCAAAAGTCCAAATCCCTAAATCAAATCATCTCTCTTCTCTAAAGCCAAGTCCATACCTTTTCCTCCTTCTTCATTGTTTTCCCAAACAAGCAAAATCTTTAATCTTTTGATTTTCACAATAAACCCGTGAACAAAACTTCCCCTTTTATTCCTCCTAAAGATCTGTTTCATAATCTGATCTTTTGTTGAAATGGGTTTTTGAAAAGCTCACAAAGTCTTGTATCTTTTCATTCTGAAGCATCATGAGTTCTGCAATTTCAATGAATCCATCTCTCTTTCGAGTTATCTGTATACTCCATTCAATAATTGCACTTTCTAGTGGAACTTTAATGATGTTCTATGCGGAGAAGGCTTCAATCTTTGGACCAGGAAGTGAGATTGCAAGCAAACTAAAAGGATCAACACCACATGATGAATTACTTATTCAGATTTCTCAGTCATTCTCTGGTTTGCTTCTCTTTGCAATTGGTTTGGTACTTTTCATGGTATCGTTTGTTAAAGACAGAGAGTTTCATAGCTTCTTTGCTGGTGGTTCTGTGATTCTGTATGTGTTAATGGCTATGTGGAGAGTTTTGTTTGAGTGGAAAATTGAAGATCTTGCTTATGAATGGCCTAAACAAGCTCTTGGAGATATGGCTTTAGCTGTTTCCTGGGTTTTCTTTCTTGTTTATTCATGGAGAGAAAAGTATGATTGATGGTTAATGGTTTTATTTCTTTTGTTAAAAACTTGTTGGCTAAGCAAAAAGATGAATATAGTCTTTGAATCTTCAGATTTTATAAATTATGAAATGTGAATCGCAATAGATTCAAACTAGATCAGATCAATCAGATATTAGTTTGGAGATTGATGTTTCACAAGAAGGATTCAAAATGGAATCTGTGTTGCCAAAAGAGCACAGCCTGAAAGTGAAAATAATGACCCTTTTTTTCTTCATTGTCTTTGTAAATTGGTTTTAACTCATTGTAAAAGAAGAATTTGAGATATATGAAAATAAGAAAATTAAGGTAAAATCTTGTCACCGAGTTGTATTCGGTCTAGTAGTTAGTTAGGACGATCTAATTAATAACTTGATACTCCTTTTCGATAGATTATAGTATATGAAAAAAAAAATTTAGAAGTCAACTCTAAGCTATAGATCGAATCAACTCGGTATGGTAGTTAGTTAGGACAATTTAATTAATAATTTGGTACACGTTTTCGATAGATTATAGTATATGAAAAAAAAGATTTTAGGAATCGACTCTAAGCTATAGATCGAACCATATCGATGCAATTATTTGAAAAAAAATATGAAAAAGTTACTTGGTGTCAAAATTTAAAAGTTGCAATCCTATATGGGCCTTCTAAGCCCATTATTGGCCCATTAGTTAATACTTTAAGGGAGATGTAATGTTCTTCATTCTTCAATTCTTAGCGTTCTTTGTTTCCTAAGATTCTCACTGATATTTCCTTCTTCAAGCCGATCAACGGGTAAGTTCTTTCATTGATCTTCGAAGTTAGTTGTCTGGTTTTGTTTCCGAATCGGAGGATCATGTGTTTGTGCGAATGAATTTTGCAGTTCTCTCTCCTGGAAGTTGTGTTGATTTTTCTCTTTGATTAATCGTTTACTTGATTGGTAAATACAATTCGATTGTAGTATTTCACAATCGGATTCTGATTTGCTATGTTGATGCTATGGTTTAACTAGGGTATGAAAGTACTTGATTTGGGGTTTCAGGGTTTTAGGTTCATTTAGGGTTTTACCTGATTTGATTATCGCCATTATCCATAGCTGAGGAGAACAAATTATCATGAATTAATTTGTTAATCACCCTCTGAGATTTACACGCCATTCGTTATTTTGGTAATCAAAGGTTCCGAATTGATGTTTTTGAAGTAAATTCATGTTATTAACACTCAGAAAGCTTGGTTTTTAGGTAGAACAGAACTCAATTTCTTAATAATTTTGATCTTGCCTTGTTACTATGAAGGTTTGTCTTCAAGGATTATCTCTCTTTCTCATTATGCCTGAAATGTTGGTTTATTGCTTTAACTTAAAAGATCATTTAGATTAGTTGATATATCTATGTCTGATTAAAGAAGCTATTTTGAAGGACTATATCATTCTTTTGCTTAACTACTGAATTACTCATGTATCGATCTATCTTAGAAGCTCACTCGAAGAATGATTAGCGTTTTCCGTTTATATTCGTATATGAATGTAACTTTTATATTCGTGTTTAAATTTTCATAGCTCTTGGTTGTTGTTGTATCTTTGATTTATCTTATAAGAGCATTCAAATGAATGATAGTTTCATGTTTATGATTCGTGTACTCTCACAAATTGCATTGTATCATAAGTAGCCGTTGCAGAGTTTATAATCGAGTAAACATCTTTTGTATCCTTTTTTGGATAAAGTCAATGATCTACCCTTTTGAGCATCAGTTTTAACTGGTGTTACCTTGTTAATGTTGGTTATTGTTGCCTATGGTTTCGAGTTGACTTGGCGTAACATTTTGTGAATATGATGATAGGATGAGTGGTTCACAAGCACAAGGCAGCTCTTGTTCCTTGGATCAGCCAAGCAAAGATGTGGTTATGAATGAAACAAAACCAAAGAAGAAGATATGTTGTGCTTGTCCTGATACTAAGAGGCTAAGAGATGAATGAATGCATTGTAGAAAACGGTGAATCGGCTTGCACAAAGTGGATCGAAGCTCATCTTATGTGTCTTCGATCCGAAGGTTTTAAAGTTTAAATGTGTTTACTAACAGAATTTCATCAATCAAAACGAAATGTAGATTGTTGAGCTTGCTTTTTTGGAAATTTTATACAGCAGTTATGTAATAAAGAGGTTATCAAATTGGTCAAAACTCTATAGAGATACTCCATCCACTTTTTAGAGAGTTACATTCTAACACTTTTTATATAAGTTAAGAAACAATGTTATAGTTTTTAACATCATTGTATATTTATAATTATTGAGTTCATTTTGATTCGAGGGCTAAATAAGTTCTTTCTGTTTTAAAATTACTAGCCGTGAGCCTAATATTCGAATCCGAAGAATCAAACTGAAATCGACCCGAAAAAGCAAGTTTAGGTATGGATCCGAGTTTAAGAATTTTACCTTTTGGGTATTTTATAGAAATATATGTGATAGAAATATATGTGAGTATCGTGTTGGGTCAGGTTCCTCTACTCAGAACCGACTGGAAATTCTGATTTTTTTTGGGCATTCAGCTCTAAATTTGGGCCCGAATCCTCAAATATTTTTCGTGTGTTTGAGTATTTTTAGATTATTTTTTAAGTATTTTGAGATATGGAAAAAAATTGGTTCATATTCGAATAAAAAGGTATCTTTCAGGTATTCGGGTTCGGATCTAGGTTCGGATCTTCTTTAGGTACTTGAGTATTTAGGTGTTTTTTGGTTCTTAGAAAATTGGATTTGAACCTATCTGGACATGAATAGAATTTATCCCGAACCAAATCGAAACATAAAAAGGTCTAAACCTACTTTACCTGAAAAACCTGATTCCAAAAGAAACTAATCCAAATCTAACTTAAAGATCCGAATGGCCACAACTAAAGATTACACTAAAAATTCTGATTAGATATTTAATTTTTTGATTAATTTTTTGGAGTATTTGTTGAGTTTTTTTTATTCGGTGGAAAATAATCGAGTTAATGATTATGTCATTTAAGGGATTTTGAATCTTTCTCCACGAAAGAAAGTATATTAAAAGACATTTTATGAATGGACCTAACTAATCCAATTGTTAATATATATATATATATATTACTGATTTATTACGGAATTTTGATATTATTATCATATATATGCTACTTTCATGTGTTTTTTATATGATTTATCACACAAAATAAGTGTTTGGTTTGAGTGGGGTCGATCTATTCAACAAGAGACCTAAATTGTAGTCCTTATTGACTTTAAAAGTTAAAAACTTTAAAAATGGTAATCTTATAATTAAAAATTAATAAAGATATTATTAGGAATATGAGAAGGCGTTTAGACTCTCCCTTGTTTAAAAAGTGACAGAAGAAGCGATAAAGAGGAGTGAAATCTCACCACTGTTTAGATTGTTTATATACAACGGCGCGAATTGTGATCCTTTTGTTTCCTATAATCTCGAGCAAAAAAGTCTCTCTTTTTTTCGCTCTTTCAGTGTTTCATAACAAATCTTCGGGATATTCGTCGATGGAGCCTGACGTTGTGGAAATCCCACCTCCTCCTCCGATCGCTTCGGGCTCTAGAACTCGTAAACCCAGGAAGGTTCGTTTTTTCTTTATGTAGTTTTCTTCTGTTTTTGTTGAGACGAAATTCTGCTTAACCATGGGGAATTTCACTCTTTTAGCTGTAAAAAAGGTGAAACTTTTGTTCTCTTTAGGGTATTGTTGATGTGTGATCATCGTTTTGGGTTGTGTTTTTGTTGAAGGGTGTGTGTTTTTAGGTTTTTGTTTTGATTTAGGGTTTATGTGGGTTTTGGTTGATCTTGTTTCTTTATTTGTTATGCTTGTTCTGTTTCTCTTTGCCCTTGGATTCATGGGTTTTTGATGAATCATATCTTTCGTGTTGATTGTGTTATTACAGTTCTCGTTGTGAATATTGGCATTGATTTGTGGTTGGTGTTTTGTCTTGTTGTAGGCTGTGATTCCTGAAGTAATTGATGTGGACGAATATGAATTTCGTAATGGTGTTGTTCTGAATAATAATAACCTTGTTGATAAGAAGAACAAAGGGAAAGCTATACAACTTGACTCTTTTGATTACAACAATGTTCAATCTCATAATCATGGATCTTCTTCTCCGCTTGACTTAAAGATGTTCCAGGACTATTCTGATCTTTATAACCCTTCTAGTCGAGTTGCTGATCAAGTGTTGGATGCTGATGACTACTCAATGTTTCAAGACGTTTTAGACCCTAAGAATGTCCCACCTAGTGCAGAGGTGATGGTACCTTGGGGTTTGAATTTGAGCAGCAATGGAACTGCGAAATCAACTAGAAGTAGTTCGAGAGTTCAAGCAATGAAAGCAAAAGATTCATCTCTAGCATCTCCTCCTGTTCATCAACCTTGGGGATTTTTTTCGGGTTTGGATGTCCCTCAGAACAATCAACCTATCTATTCTTCTGCATCTTTTTCGATGGTTCAATCTCAGACTCCTGATATAGTGATGGTTCCGGCTCCTTTAAACTCTTTAAGAAATGATGCTTTTGGTAGTTTTTCTTTCCCTGTAGCAGCTGAGGTGGTTTCTTCAGCTCAGAATTCTTCCACTGTTAGAAAACTTAAGGAAGAGTTTCTGCGGGACTATAAACGATTTGACACTGTTGAGGATTTCTCAGATCATCACTATGTTTCTAAAGGAAAAACTTCTAAGCAGGTGATGATAAACTTATCTTATTTCGGTGTTGTTTCATTATCATTCTTTCATTTTCAACATACTGTAACTATAAGCTGCCTCTCTTTTATCTTACCAGCACACGAAGAATTGGGTGAAAAAGGTTCAAGAAGAGTGGAAGATTCTTGAGAATGATCTACCAGGTCGGTATATACTGTATGGAGATCAATGCTTGCAACATTTGTAACCTAATTTCTCTTCTAAATATCACTATCTTTGCAAACAGAGACAATATTTGTTAGAGCCTGTGAATCAAGAATGGATCTTTTGAGAGCTGTAATTATTGGAGCCGAGGGAACTCCTTACCATGACGGTCTATTCTTTTTTGATATTATGTTCCCAGATACCTATCCTTCAGTACCACCAGTATGTCTTTTCTCAAGAACATTTTCAATATGTGTTCTGTTTTTTTTTTATTCGAACAGTTAGTGACTCTGGAAGTTCAATTTGTTGTTGACAGAAAGTTTATTACCATTCCGGTGGGCTTAGAATCAACCCAAATTTATATAACTGTGGTAAAGTGTGCTTGAGTCTTCTCGGTACCTGGACCGGTAATACGAGGGAGAAATGGCTCCCAAAGGAGTCGACAATGTTACAGCTTCTTGTCTCAATCCAAGCACTCATCTTGAATCAGAAACCGTACTTTAACGAGCCTGGCTATGCTCGGACCATGGGTACTACTTCAGGCGAGTCTCATTCTAAAGTTTACAGTGAGCAAGTATTCGTATTGTCTTTAAAGACAATGGTTTACAGCATGAGAAGACCACCAATGGTAAATAAATACTCAATGAAGCACTTTGAAGACTTTGTTCATAGCCGTTTCTTCATTCGCTTTAGCTGAAATCTTTGTTCTCCTCTTTTACATGAATGTTGAAGTTAAAACTGTTGTGATGAATGTGCAGCACTTTGAAGAGTTTGTTCGTTGCCATTACTTCGTTCGGTCTCATGACATAGTGAAAGCTTGCATAGCTTATAAAGACGGAGCTCCAGTTGGATCTATAGTTAAAGGAGGAGTCCAAGACGTCGAAGAAAGTAGCCAGAGCGGCTCTAAGAAGTTTAAGACCGAAGTAGATGCCTTTATGAAAACAGTGGTTGATGAATTCGTCAAATTAGGAGTCAAAGAGCTTGAAGAGAAACTAAAACCTCCAGAAAGCACAGAGAAGCAGAGCAATAAAACAAACCATAAAAGAAGCAGATCATGGAGGTGAGCCAAATTCATGCTTTTTCATATCTTGAATTCGAAAAGATTAGAAAGATAAGTTTTTTTTGTTCCTCTAATGTCTTTTTGTCATTTATGATAATACAACTCTATGAATATTTGATAAACTGAGAAGTAATTCTCTTAATTGATAAGATTTATGACTTTTATCAGTCTCTAATGTACTTTTTTCTTATATATTTATCACCTTGTACTGTTTGATTCGGATTGATAATTATTCGATTTTAAGTGTCATTAGTTTAGATTTAATAACGTTTTTGTGATAATTTGTTTCTTGTTTTTGTTTTGGCATTTGGTATAGCATCAAAGGATTTATAGCAAAAATTGGAGGCTGCGTTTTTCAATCAGGTTTGAGTCACAACAACGTATCATCAACTTGAAGATTCTTAAAAGGAGACTTGATGGTCAATAAGAGAGATCTAACTTTCGACCAAAAAAAAATAAGAGAGATCTAACTTAGAAAGTAGAACACACTTTTTGAAGTTTTTTGTTTTTATGCATTACAATTTTGTTTCATATTTTAGTTATTTTAAAAAACCTACAAAGTCTTATCGATCCAATTGTTGACCAAAGTTTGACTTTGCATCCATGGAAACTAGAGAATTCCGAACTTTACAATACATGACATTAAAGCTCTGTTTCTGACTAAACTCTTCATCTGAAAAGTGTTTTGTCATAAATCTGGCAAGTCATTACGACAAGTAGGACATGTAAGATGATTCTTAAGCCAAGTATCAATACAATGTGCGTGATACATATGTCTGCAAACAGGAAATACTCTGCATTCATCATTAGCAACATAGGCACTTAGACAAATCACACATTCTCTTGATTCAAGACACTTCTCTTCATCATCTTCATTGTTGCCTTGTCCTACAAGTAACTTTGGAAGTAGGGTTTCAATCGTACTTTGTCTCAGTCCACGCTTTGATCCTTCAGACTCTGCTAATCGTAAATATGTAGGGATGATTGCGTGGTAAGTAACGATTCTTCTTTCTCCGAATTCGAGATCTAAGTCAAGAGATCTTCCTAAGATTGGTCTGAGAAGACAATCAATGATAACGTAAACTACAAGAATGATTGATGAAGTTGCTATAAGAATAACGATTACAATGCAGAGACCGATGAAGATAGCGAGGCCAAGAACCGTGATGAAACCAAGCAAATCTTCCTCTGAGTTCATGTTGATTCTAAGCAATTCTTCTTCTTCTTCTTTGTTGTTGTTGTTAGAAGAAACAGGTTTTAGGTTTTTGTTCGAATTGTTGACTTTTATTTTGTCAACACAAAGAATTAAAAACAGCTTTAGATAAGTCATGAAAGCTGACAATTTGCGTGGAATTTCTAAGTTTAGGGTTTTGTTTCAAATTCATATCTTATGTTTTCTGATTTGTATATATTTATTACTTTCTCCATATTATCCAAAATATTTAGATTCAGACTTAATTCTGATCTGTTATTTACAAAAACTACAACTAATTTTGGGGTTTTGGATTATACAGGTGGAATTAGTCTAACTTGTTTTTGTGATTTTTTTTTGTCATTTTGTACTGAAAATGATATCTGATGAAAAAAAATCTTCTTATTTTTTCATGCAATTTTAAATGCTATTAATTTTTTTTTGTGCTTCTCATCTTAAAAAAGTACAAGTTAATCTCACAAAATAAAATTAATACACAACATAATATTTGTACAAAAACTTTTAAAAATGTTTTTACGGTCAGAGTTTAAAATTTTAAGAGTATATTTGAATTCATTATTAGTAAGAATTTGATTTGATATACTATTTATCACAATTGTAAAAACTTGATAATAATTATCTTCAACTTTCTAAGATTTTAAAGTTTTTTCTTTTGTTATTTTGTTATAATTTTCAGAAATAATAAAAAAAATATTGTAGTTTTTTTTTATTTTCTACAATTTTATTTCCATTTGAATGCATTTTTCAAACAAATCTGGATTTTTTTATATTTTAGATAAATTTGCTAAATTCATCCATATGCTCTATCTGTATAATATATTTAAGTGGGTCTAAAAGAACAACAGTTTGCATCTCAATCCATATAGAGTATCTGTATGGACAAAAGAACAACACCTATATATATTTTTTAGATTGTAAATTTAGAGAAAATAGTGAGTTAAAAGATTTTCTTTTTTCTAAAAAATTTATACACATTATTTAATATTCAGTGTATTTAAAAAATATATAATTTTTTAATTATTGATTTAACAAAATTTTATTTACTAAATTTATATATCAATTAGATAGCATAATTTAAGTTGAATTACCAAATTGACTTTTGCAAGGAATTCCCAAATTGGGTCATAAGTATAATTAAACCGGACCAAACCGGTTCATTTCTCGCCGGATCGTTCCACCGCTTTCTCTACAGAACCATTTCTCTCTCTGTCTTCCTCAGTCTCACATACTCACCGGAACAAAGTGATGACAGTGTGTTCTTCATCATCTTCATCTTCTCAGAAGACATGGATTGTACACGGGATCTTAGCCGGAACGGCGATTGCAGTGGCGTTAGGCGCACGTGCGTATCTGAGTCGATCCAAGAAATTTCGAAGCCGAGTCGTCGGAATCATCCCTGCTCGTTACGCTTCCTCTCGATTCGAGGGTAAGCCTCTCGTGGAAATCCTCGGCAAACCCATGATTCAGGTTCCTCCAAAGTTTTTTCTTTTAGTTTCAGTGTACTATATGTTTAAATCTTAGTATTGCTTGTGTCAGATCTGGCTAGAACGATTGCATGCTTTCTTATAAACAAATTTAAGAACTTTTAGGATTTTTTTTAATGATTTTCTTTAAAAAGTGTGAATTTGCTTACATTACTGGATTACATGCTTCGTTTTACGAAATTCAGCCTCGAATATTCAAACTTTCAAGTTGATTTCTGTTTTAGTAATATACTGTCTTTGTCTCTCAGTCTGGATGTAGTTAAAGTATCTCTTGGTAATTGTGCATGTTTGTAACTATGAATCTTTGTTTCAGTTTTTGTCTTTCTCACTTTTGTTGGCTCATTTTTGAACAGAGAACTTGGGAGAGGTCGAAATTAGCCACTACGCTCGATCATGTTGGTAATGTTGGCTCAAGATCTCTATTTTACTTGATGTATCTTAGATCTAATTCTATGAAAGTTTCCATGTCTGATTCCTTTGTGTTACTAATTCAACAGTTGTAGCCACGGATGATGAACGGATTGCGGATTGCTGTCGTGGATTTGGTGCTGATGTCATCATGACTTCAGAGTCTTGTAGAAATGGTCTTCTTCTATTCTTTGATTTATTTCTGTTGTTTTGAAATGTGAAATTCTGTCTTAAGCTCTGTATTATTTGGGTAATGTTTAGGCACTGAGCGGTGCAATGAAGCACTAGAAAAGCTGGAGAAGAAGTATGATGTAGTTGTCAACATTCAAGGAGATGAACCGCTTATTGAACCTGAGATTATAGATGGTGTAGTCAAAGCACTTCAGGTTTCCTAAAAATGCTTCGTTTAAATCTACTATGTTTCATCTTGGATTGATATTAGGATTTTAATTCGTAAACTCCTCAGTTCTTGTTGTCATGTAGTGTTCTTATGGTTGTGATATTCAGGTAACACCCGATGCAGTGTTTAGCACAGCAGTGACATCATTGAAACCAGAAGACGGGCTTGATCCTAATCGAGTTAAATGTGTGGTGGACAATCGTGGCTATGCTATCTATTTCTCGAGGGGATTGATCCCTTATAACAAGTAACATTTTTCTTTTTCTTCTGTGTATTGATTAAAGGGAGTATCTTACTCTTCCCTGTATCCTCAGATTCATCTTCTTTTTAAATCTTGATTATTAATGTTCTTTTGCGGTTCAGAAATGGTAAAGTCAATCCAGATTTTCCGTACATGCTTCATCTTGGAATTCAGGTACTAAGCAGCCGGTTTCTCTTATTCCATACGCGATTCAGTTTTCTTTTATCATCTAATCTCGGTTTGTTTGTTTTTCCTTCTCAGAGCTTTGATTCAAAGTTTCTGAAAGTATATTCGGAGCTTCAACCAACACCATTGCAGCAAGAAGAGGATCTAGAGCAGCTCAAAGTCCTTGAGAATGGTTACAAAATGAAGGTAACAGAACCCTTTTGCCACTATTATGATAGAAATGCATTTCAGTTGAAATATCATCCCAAAATTTTGAGCCTTTGCTTAGAGAATATAGAGATAAGTAACTTGAGGCACTTTAAATATGTTGGTTGGTTATAGGTTATAAAGGTGGATCATGAAGCTCATGGAGTTGATACACCAGACGATGTCGAGAGGATAGAATCTTTGATGCGTGAAAGAAACTTGTCCTAGTCTACACAATCTTAATCCTGCTTTCAAAATGGTTTGTATAAACCCTTTTCCTTTTGCTCCTTAAGACTTGCGTGATCGTTGAAACCAGGGACTAGTAATATATAATATATGCCTGAAATGTATCATCAGTATTATATACTCTGTAATTGAATCCAATACTTGTCAACACAGCATCGCACCTATCATTTGTACTCTCAAGGGAATCTTTAGGCTGTATGTTCTTCAGAAATTTGTTTCATTGTTTATGTAAACTCTATTCTTTAAGTTGGATAACGAACCATGGAATTGATTTTTTTATTTAATGTTTTGTTGAAGTCAAGTTATATATATCTTTGACGCTTGACTTGGATCGAAAGTGATAGAGACCATGAAAGAGATGTTATAGTAAGTGTGAATACTATGAGATCTTGGTGATTGGTTAATGGTCAGTGAGTGGCTGATCAATACTCATGTATCATCATCATCATCATGATCATTATCAACTATCCATCATCTGATCACATGCCATATCAACCATAAAATCCTAAATTACAAACCACTAATGATCCTAACGTATATATTGTCACTTTCTTTACATTTTCAAGTGTTGGTTAGAGAAGAGAATGAAAAAAGACAAAGTGATAATGAAAGACAATGTGGTGATTGCTCTGTGTATACTAACAAGAAGAAAGCTGTTGTATCTACCTCTCCATTGATGCAGAAGAGCTGCAAACTTTAGTGTCATCAGAGAAGAACGACCAGTTGGTAATCTAGTGGCCCATTAAATAGTATAAGCCCAATACGCAGAGATATTGTCATGGACGTCTCGCTCCACCGGTTGGTTCTTGGTTAAATCTTCGGTTCGCATCAACCAACTCGCCCTGACATTTGGGTATTCGGCTCGCAGCTCCTTCGACCTTTGCTTCATTATTCAGCAAAAACACTGAGTGATCTCTGCAAGCTTAAAGACACAATCTCTTCGACTACATGTACATATATCATTGAGACGACCAATCTTTAATTACAAGAAGGAGGCGATAAAGAAAGTTGTTTTGGATAAAATATTCAATTTTTAAGAGTCAATTAGAAAAGTCAGGCCTAGGGGTTTTGGATTAGATTGTTCTTCTTGTCTTCAATTATAAAGTTTTTCTTTTTTGAGGTTTAGACTCAGAAATACGATGAAATTGGCATCGAGCTTGTTTCCTCATCAATGGCGTCTCTTAACATCACCACAACTTTGTCTACAAGTTTTCATTTTCTCCACAGGTACTTTACTTTCTGCCAATTCTGTATTTCTCATCTCTGGTTTCGTTTTTCTCTTCTTCTTACCTCCTCATCTTCAGCCTCCACCACAAAGTCTCCAACCTTGCGTCAATGTCGGAATCTTCAGACGGCTGTTTCTCCAGTCATCAGTGCAAGCTACTTGCCCACTTCCTACATTACTCAGAAGGAAATTGAACTCCCTACCTCCCGGGTATATTTTCCTTTGTTTACTCAAATAATCTTTCTTCTGAGTACAAGTCTCCAGCTTTAGGTTCCAATTTGATTAGCCAAAATGGATTCGGGTTTGGTTTGCAGGAAAAACAACCGCCACCAATCCAGGAAGGTTTGGGTGCTTTTCAAAAGCTTCCCATGGTGATGCCTTCTATTGATTTATATTGTTCGGCACTCAGGAAGTCCAAAAGAGTCCAAGCAACTAAAGGTAGATTGTTTGCTTGTCTTATTGTTGTTTGTTCACACATTCACTCCTTGGAGCTCTTTAACAAATTCTTTGTTTGGTCTCAGGCATAGCTAATATTGCAAAACGAGAAAGAAATAGAGGTGCTAAACAGCTTGATGCGCTCATGAAAGTAAGTTCAGTGCATCCTTTAGTGTGTTTTGGTCGAAATTCTGAAATAGTTGTTGTCTTACCAAATTAGAAATTGCTTTATGTTTAAGGAACTTGCTCTACCTTTAAAAGGATACATGGAAAGTTTTCCAAGGAAGAAACTTTTGCATCCGTACGAAAGGTCTCTTATTGAGTTGACACTTGGTGATGGAAAGTACGAGGAGGTATATGTTGTGCATCCCCACTAAGTCATTCAGCATATTAAGATGCAACTGTGTTTGCATAGGCTTATAAATTACTTTTTAGGTGTTAGGAAGAGTTGATGTTCTGAGGAAGAAGGTGCTGTCTGTTGGAAAAGAAAATGCTTCTCTCTGTGCTAAGGTTAGACTCCTCAATTTTGTCTAAGCATGTTTTAGATTTCATATTAGTTAATCCATATAGATTGTGACGGGTACTGTATCACGAAAGTAAGCTTCATAACTATCCTGCTGTTTCATCTTATTTTATCATATATCTTAAGGAGAAACTAAAACATTTTTCATCTCTGTTGCAGGCGTTGTCAAAGAAAGAAGCTGAGGAACGCTTGAACGATGGTGTGGAGAAGCTTCAGCTGGTTTTCCAGCAAGATGGAAAAGCTGTAGATGATTTGCTAAACATAGCCAAGGTTCCTTGCTATGATTCTTATGTTTGTCTCTTCCAGTGGTTTGACCGTTTTGGTTTAATTATCAGAATTGTATGATAAGAGTTAAAACATTTTGCAGGTGTTGAGGGCCATGCCAGTTGTTGACTTAGAAATGCCAACTCTTTGCCTTGTTGGTGCACCAAACGTTGGGAAATCATCGTTGGTCCGCATTCTTTCAACAGGAAAGCCTGAGGTTTGCCTTCCTTTCCAATTTTCATATATGTGAAAATAAGTTTTGCATTATCTATTGCTTATGATTGTTTGGGTTGTCAGATTTGCAATTATCCTTTCACCACCAGAGGAATTCTGATGGGTCACATCGTTTTAAACTACCAACGATTTCAGGTTAATTTACTTGTTTTTTTTTGTCTAATCACATTCCTTACGGTTTAAATTACTAATAATCTAGAAACACGTTGCAGGTGACAGACACCCCTGGGCTTCTCAGGAGAAATGATGGTAATCTTGTTGCTACAAAATTCTCTTGTGGATGCATGATTTCATGAAAGCTGATAAAGTTTCTGTTTTTGTTGTTTTGTGGGTCATTAAGAGGACAGGAATAATCTAGAGAAGCTAACTCTTGCTGTACTCACTCATCTTCCAACTGCGGTTCTATATGTTCATGATCTAACTGGAGAATGTGGGACTTCTCCTTCTGATCAGGTATATACTAAAGACTCCTATAGATTTAATTGCATTCAGATGTGCCAGGGAAGCACAAGAATGCATAAGTAGGCATAGTTATCTTGTTAGGCATTAAAACATCCGAAAGAGACAGAGCATGTGTCTGATATTTCCTGATTCAGTTATGTATTTGTTCTGAGAGCCTTGCAGTTTCTGATTTATAAAGAGATCAAAGAGAGGTATAAGGATCACCTTTGGATTGATGTTGTATCCAAATGCGATCTGCTGAGAGACTCTGCAGTGATCTATGCCAAAGAAGATATAAGCAGCGATGAAGCAGAAATCATTAAGTACAGAGAAACAGGACCTGATGATTCAATTCATGTCTCGGTTTATACAGAACAAGGTCTTAATGAGGTATGAAACTTTCCATAAAAATCTAATGTCCAAAAAAAGCAAGAGTATGGTTTGAATGCTCTATTTCTCTACATGAATTGCAGCTAAAGAGCAAAGTCAAGGAAGTACTAAGTTATGAGATGGAGAAGATCAAAAGTGGAGAGACAGTTGATCAAAATGTTGTTTAGTTAGATAAAAGCTTTTTCCTTTACCAAACAAAACTCATACTAGGTTTTTCTCATTTTTGTCTCCTTTGTTCTTATAGGTATATTAAAAAGATAATTTAATTACTTTGCCAAATAAATATTCACTTTTTTGGTAATAATAAATTACTTGTTTCCCAAATTTTCCAGACAAACACTTAAGAAGAGCCATTAAAATTCTTAACTAAAGAAAATTATTGTATTAATCAGTATCCCAAAAATATATATAAAATTGAGAGAGAAGAAGAGTAAAAAACACAAAAACAACTGAGAAGAAGCGAGAGAGCAGAGGAAGAAGAAGAAGAGAAGAGTAGAGCAATTCACACTTACATCGAAAGGGGTAATTGAAGTTTCCAACTTTGTCTTCTCTCAATATGCAAAATTTGATCTTCAACATTGAAAAATCAAAAGCAAATCGAATCCCAAAAATTAGGTCTTCTTTCTCTCTTTTCTCTTTTTGTCTCACTACAATTTACTGTCTCTATGTCTTCGTTTAGTCTCTATGTTGTGTTCGTAATCTAGCGCTTCTTATTGAGTTTCATTATAGCTGGTTGTTACGATTGAGCTTTCTTAAAATTGTATGATTTGAGTTTCGGTGCATTTTGCTGACCCAAATGCTAGGGTTTTTGGTTTAATTCGTATTTCCTCCAATTTTAAGTTTTTCCTGTGATTTGTTTCTATGAATTTGCAAAGCAGTTGCATTGCTTGATTTTCGAGTTGATAAAAGCTTTCCATTACTATGAACATGCTTCTGTTGATGTTTTGTTTGAGTCAGTGTTAGCTAATTAATATATGTAATCTTGTTGCAGAGTGTGAAGCAGTGGGGTTCTAATTACTGATTCTGGGTCAGTAAAAGAGTGATTTTTGTAATGGATTCAGATCAAGGGAAGCTTTTTGTCGGTGGTATTTCATGGGAAACTGATGAAGACAAGCTACGAGAACATTTCAGTAACTATGGAGTAGTTTCACAAGCAATTGTAATGAGGGACAAGCTCACAGGTCGACCTAGGGGTTTTGGGTTCGTTATCTTCGCGGATCCTTCTATTCTCGATAGGGTTCTTGAGGACAAACACAACATTGATTCCAGAGAGGTTATTTAGCTCTCTTATGGCTTCATTTTCTCTACTTGTGTCGTTTTTTTGTTTTAAAGTTCTGCCCTTTTGTGTTTTAGCTGCTTCAACTGAGAGCTAAAGTGAATATTAGGTTTATTCTGAGATTTATTGATTTTGGTTGATATGTATAGGTTGATGTGAAGAAAGCCATGTCAAGGGAGGAGCAGCAAGTGTCTGGGAGAACCGGGAACCTTAATCCATCTAGAAATTCTGGAGGTGATGCTTGCAATAAAACCAAGAAGATCTTTGTTGGAGGTTTACCACCTACTTTGACAGATGAAGAGTTTCGCCAGTATTTTGAAGTTTATGGTCCTGTGACTGATTTTGCAATCATGTATGATCAGACTACTAACCGTCCTCGTGGGTTTGGATTTGTTTCCTTCGATTCTGAGGATGCGGTAGACCGTGTGTTGCATAAGACTTTCCATGATTTGAGCGGTAAGCAAGTGGAGGTAAAGCGTGCTCTTCCTAAAGATGCCAATCCTGGAGGTGCTGGACGATCAATGGGTGGCGGCTCCGGTGGTTACCAGGGTTATGGAGGAAATGAAAGCAGTTATGAAGGACGGATGGATTCAAATAGGTTTATGCAGCATCAGAATGTAGGAAATGGTTTACCATCTTATGGCTCTACTAATTATGGCGCTGGATATGGAATTGGTAGTAATGGTACGGGGTATGGTGGCTATCCAAGTTACACTGGCTCTGCCGGAGGTTATGGCACTGGTGCTAGTGGTGCATATGGAGCATCGAGCATTCCAGGTGCTGGAGTTGCTCCGAGAAACACATGGGTCAGTCCAGCTCCTAGTGGTTATGGGAACCCTGGCTATGGAAGTGGTGCTCCTCAAAGTGGATATGGAGTTCCTGGTGCAGCCTCATATGTGCAGTCACCAACAGGCTATAGTAATCAAGGTTATGGATATGGTGGAGGGTACAGTTCCAATGATTCAGGTTACGGGAATCAAGCTGCATATGGTGTGGTTGGGGGACGCCCTAGTGGTGGCGGTTCGAACAACCCCGGTAGTGGTGGCTACATGGGAGGCGGTTATGGTGGTGGATACAATGATGGTCAGGGTCGACAAGGACAATAGTCACTATACCGCCTAGGTTTTTGGATCCTTAATCAAGAAGAATTTAGCTCAACACAAAGGTTCCTCAACATCATAAAAGGCTGGACGCTTGAATCTTTATAAGCATGTGCTATCTATTACAATAAGTCACTTCTATTTAGTTATTTTTTTCGAGTTTAGTGTACTTTTTGAGTTTTGGCAGAGTTATAACCATAGCCTTTGCTAATTTCCTATTATGTTTGTTGGTTCTCTAATATTCATGTTTGATAGTGTTATGTTGGTTTTTGCCTTGATGGAATGCAACTTAAGCAGAGAATAATGCTTCATGGTACTTGATTAAGAAAGCAGGTGGTGAGCAGAAGTATGTGGGAAGTCTGATTCTTTTACTTGCAGCATTAAGAGGAGCTACAGAAAGTAGCGAGGCTGTGGCTTTGAGGAGAGCATGTAACACATTTCAGGTGGAATTTGACTCTGCATCCCCATCCTCTGCATCACTCTCACATTCCAGTTCATCTTTCGACACAACATCCTTATCTTCTTCTGCATCAGTTTCATTTTTCCTGTCTGCTTCAGTTGACTCCGTTTTAGCATCATCCTTGAGGTCTTTCTCGTCAAAGAAATCTCTCTGGACAGGAACAGTCTTCTGTTGTTAAGAAGTGATTCCAGCAATGGCTTTCAATGACTGTTATCAGCTATTGCTTCTTTATCTATACCTGGCACTGTTGCTTCTGCTGATTCTGAGGCCACTTCGTCTAGCTTTGAAGAATGGACAAAGAGAAGTCTGCGAGTTATGCTTGTAAACATCAACCACATGAGTGATTATTGATTTTAAACTGGAGTCTAGCTTTGTATGTATATTGATTTAAACTAGAGTTATGCTAGTAAACATCAACCACATGAGTGCATTCTCAAAAAACCAATTTTGGTTTTGAAAGCCCATTACGTACATTTCTATTTGGCCCAAACAGGCCCACAAAACGGCGTAAATCTAGACCGTCCAAATATTGGAAACAATCTGAACCGTTCATTACTTCATCTGCTTGTGACAGATTTGTCCCTCCGCGTACATCAATCAATACGAAAACCAATAAGGAAATATTCCTTCTGTGTCTTATTTCTTCTTCCTCTTCCTCTCAAATCGGCCACAACCATTCCTCTCTTCCTTGATTCTTTTCGAAAAGCTAACTAGCTAAGCCCTTTATTGAAAGTTTCTGCAGTGGTTTTTGTGATTTTGTAGATTGAGAGGGATTTGTGATTCTGGGTCAGTAAGAGAGTGATTTTTTTGTAATGGATTCAGATCAAGGAAAGCTTTTTGTCGGTGGTATTTCATGGGAAACCGATGAAGACAAGCTACGTGAACATTTCAGTAACTATGGAGAAGTTTCGCAAGCAATTGTAATGAGGGATAAGCTTACAGGTCGACCTAGGGGTTTTGGGTTCGTTATCTTCGCGGATCCTTCTATTCTCGATAGGGTTCTTGAGGATAAACACAACATTGATTCCAGAGAGGTTATTTTAGCTCTATAATTGTTTCATATTCTCTTACTTTCGCTTCCTTGTTTTAAAGTTCTGCCCTTTTGCTTTTTAGCTACTTCGATTGAGAACTAGAGTGAAAGTTAAGTTTTTGGTTTTACCCTTTTTGCGTTTAGCTGCATTGATTTCGTAGGGATTCATAGGCATGGAGGAAGAAAGTGAAACATAAATTTTTGTTTGTTTTGTGAATTTGGAATCTCGGCTTGTTTGAACTTGGAGCTAAGGCCTTTAATGGGGGATTTAATATTATTTAGTGCTGTAATTATACAATTAAGTAGTACTGGAAATGAGAGTTTTGTTTGTTCTTGCTTTGCATGAAGTTGATTAACGATGATCTTTGGAGGTTTATTGTGAGATTTATTGATTTTCGTTGATATGTATAGGTTGATGTGAAGAAAGCCATGTCAAGGGAGGAGCAGCAAGTCTCTGGTAGAACTGGGAACTTTAATCCATCTAGAAATTCTGGAGGTGATGCTTACACTAAAACCAAGAAGATCTTTGTTGGAGGCTTACCACCTACGTTGACAGAAGAAGAGTTTCGTCAGTATTTTGAAGTTTATGGTCCTGTGACTGATTTTGCAATCATGTATGACCAGACTACTAATCGTCCTCGTGGGTTTGGATTTGTTTCCTTCGATTCTGAGGATGCAGTAGACCGTGTGTTGCATAAGACTTTCCATGATTTGAGCGGTAAGCAAGTGGAGGTAAAGCGTGCTCTTCCTAAAGATGCTAATCCTGGAGGTGCTGGACGGTCGATGGGTGGTGGTGGCTCGGGTGGTTACCAGGGTTATGGTGGTAACGAAAGCAATTATGAAGGACGTATGGATTCGAATAGGTTTATGCAGCATCAAAATGTAGGAAATGGTTTACCATCTTATGCCTCTACTGGTTATGGGGCTGGGTACGGAATTGGTAGTAATGGTGCCGGCTATGGTGGTTATCCAAGTTACACTGGTTCTACCGGAGGTTATAGTGCTGGTGCTACGGGTGCATATGGAGCATCGAACATTCCAGGTGCTGGAGTTCCACCAAGAAACACATGGGTCAGTCCAGCTCCTAGTGGTTATGGGAACCCAGGGTATGGAAGTGGTGCTCCTCAGAGTGGATATGGAGTTCCTGGTGCAGCCTCATATGTGCAGTCACCATCAGGCTATAGTAACCAAGGTTATGGATATGGTGGAGGGTACAATGCCAATGATTCAGGTTATGGGAATCAAGCTGCATATGGTGTGGTTGGGGGGCGCCCTAGTGGTGTTGGTGCGAACAACCCCGGTAGTGGTGGCTACATGGGAGGCGGTTATGGTGGTGGGTACAATGATGGGCAGGGTCGGCAAGGCCAATAGTCAGTCACTACACAGCCGAGGTTTTTGGATCCTTAATCAGAAGAACTTAGCTCAAAACAAAGGTTCCATAACTTTTTGGATCCTTAAACGGCTGGACGCTTGAATCTTTATGAGCATGTGCTATCATCTATTATAATAAGTCACTTCTATTTAGTTATTTTTTTCGAGTTTAGTGTACTTTTGAGTTTTGTCAGAGTTATAACCATAGCCTCTGCTATTTTCATATTATGTTTGTTGATTCTAGTATTCACGTTGGATTAGTTGTTTTTGATAGTGAATTATGTTGGTTTTGGCCTTTATGGAATGTAACTTGAGCTGGGAATAACGCTTCATTGTACTGTCACCATTTAGAGGAAGCTACAGAAAGTAGCAAGTGTGTGGTTTTGAGAAGGAGATTTACATATGTGGTTTCATTATGAGGGCTATTAGCTTGTTCCGTGAGGCATGGGATTCATTAGATTGAAACAAAACATAGATAGCTGTTAAAAGCTCATCCAGTACAAAATCTGAATCAATTAAGACAAAGTTCACAAACAAAATTTTGGAAATGTAACATTTTTCAAGTAGAATTTGACTTATTTTCCTCATCGTTTTCTGATACTGCGTCCTCATTCTCTTCCGCATCACTCTCACATCCCACTTCATCTTCCGACACATCATCCTCAGCTTCTTCTGCATCAGTTCCGTTTTCCCTGTCTGCTTCAGTTGACTCCTTCCCTTTAGCATCGTTCTTGAGTTCTTTCTCGTCAAAGAAATCTCTTTGGACAGGAACATTCTTCTGTTGTTGGGAAGACATGATTCCAGCAATGGCTTTCAACGCAGCAGCTGATTGACTATTATCAGCTATTGCTTCTTTGTCTATACCTGGCACTGTCGGTTCTGACACTGAGGCCACTTCTGATTCTGAGGCCACGTCTTCTAGCTTAGGAGGGTGGACAAAGAAAGGTATGCGTCCTCTTTGCCAGTCATGCAGTATCATCTTTGCTCCTGTCATCAAATCAGGCTCTCCACCCTGAACAAGGTTATATCAACTTCTATTATTCTTCTTCTCGTTCATTACAATAAAGGCAAAGTTAAAATAAAACTTACAGCCTAGTAGAATTAGGAAACACACCTTTAACAGTTTGCCAGATGATTTGCATAGTTGAAGAAGAAAATCATGATCATCCTCCCTGTAAATACAAAGCCGTAAAATTATCACTTTGTCACCAAAAGTAGGCACGAAGAAGAAGAAATGATAAATAGTTAAGTTTCACTTACCAGTCCTTTATTTTATATGCTCTCTGCAAATGCTCTTTCTTGACACGCCTTAGTACTTCCCCAATATGCTCAGATGCATCCTCCAGGTTTGTAACTCTCACCTTTATATACAAAATTATGAATCTGTAAGATAATGCATTACTTGCAGAGTATTAAACTTATGATACAAGATACATACCACTCCCTTGAGGACGATATCTGTCTCAGAATCACGGCTCTGGTAAACAACTCCAGGACAGTCAATCAAGAATATCCTCTTAGTGAGTGTGATGTATTGCCAGACCTTAGTTTCACCTGGAATTGGAGCAACCTTGCAAACCTAGAGAAGGGATAGAGTGAGTTATGTGAGCAGAAGTAAGTTAGCAAATCGGAGTTTGTTAATGCAGGATTGCAAGAGTACAGACTAATGAAGAAGAATATACATTTTTAGTACGCAGTGTGTTGATAACTGATGATTTCCCAACATTGGGATACCCAACAAATCCCACAGATATGGCTTGCTTGTCACTTTTTAGACGAGCAAACTGCCTCAGAACTGAGAGAAGTGATCCCTGAAATCAACCATCACTCAGTAAGGATTTATTAAGAAAGTAACATAGGCTGATAATAAGATTCAAGATTCAAAAATGTAAGACAAATCTATATATCAGCGGCTCTCAAGAGGAGAAATACCTTTCCGAATGACTTGTTAACACTTGCATGGAATGCTAGAGTTGGATACTCCTTTGATAATATTCTCAACCATCCTTTAGTAGCCCAAGCTGGCACAAGATCACACTTTACAGCACAAACACAAGAGATAAAGTAAGCAACATTCTATAGGAACAGTCAACTTAACTAGCTAAGAAAGAAAAAAGAAACCGACCTTGTTCAACAACAAGATCATGTATTTGTGTTTATGATGCTCTTTCAAAGTTTTCTCCAAATGATGACACCTAGTACCTTGTGGATCCCTAGCATCTAATACCTGTCACGCAAAATATCACTAAGCCAAAGCAAGAATAAAGCTTAAGGATACTCGTTTCCATGAATAAAGACATACCTGGACAACTACATCAGATGAGTCAATCACTTTGTAAAGCTCACCCCAAATACGCTTACTCTGTCCCTTCTCAAACATAGTATGCCTCACAAGGTCTCTAAACCCATCTTCTTCTTCTCCTCCTTCACCAGAAGGACCTGCCCCATTCTTCTCCTCAAATGCATCTTCAAAATCACAGAAATGTTTCAATAAATTCTATAATGTATACATCATTTCGTGTACACAAAACATGATGAAGCCAAATAACCTTGAGATTCAGCAGCTCTCTTCACCAAAGCTTCATAATCAGAAGCCACAAGCTTTGGGCGCTTCCTTTTAGTTTTCTTTCCAAAAGCATCTTGAAAGGGCTCCATATCTAGTAAGTGAACTCTCGATTGCTTTACAAAGAAACACAAAAAACCAATAAAAAATTGAAAATTCACGAACTTGATCATCTAAATTCAACCAAGTTAAAACCTTTACCTTCTTATTATCAGTTAAAAGAGACATAGGCAACTTCCTCTCCTTCAAAATGACATTGTAATTACTTGACATCTTAGTTTGTAGCTCTTCCCTGAAGTACTCAAGCTCTTTCTGATTCACAACACGAGTGTTCCCTATAAAAATAAACCATACATATCGAATTAGACAAATTACGACACAAACAGAGCAATTCATATATACGAACTCTATCAAGACGTACCAAACCATCGTCGATCAGGTGCGATACGTGAGTTGGGCAACTCCTTCGACTGGTACTCGTTGCTAAGGATTTTACCGCCACTGTTCCTCCTAGGCCTAGTGTTGTACATTTGAAGCCGACGAACTGTCGCGGCGGTACGACCTTCGGTGGTTTTCTTTTTGCCATCGGCACGATTAGCGTCGAGAGAATGCTTAGGTTTCCCAGAGACATTCGATTTCTTCTCCTTCTTCACCATCTTCCCCAGACAAGGAACAACGGAAGAGGAAGAAGAAGAAGTTAGAGGCGTTGAGAAATTTTGCTAGGGTTTTTGGTATACTGTTACTCTCCTATTAATATGGGCTTAACTTGTTTCAATGAAATTTCAAGTATTAGGCCCATAGGCCCAACTATAAAACAAAGCCCCCTTATAAATATATATGATTGTCCCGTGTTTAACAAGTAAGAGCTACGTTAACCTAATAAATTTTCTAAAAGACCTAACTACGATTTGCTTTGCGATTCACAATGATACAGCAGAAGGTGCCGACACAGGAGGAATCTGTTGCTACAACATGGGTTTTGTGGGACATCAAAAGCTGTCCTGTTTCCTCTGAGTGTGATGCTCGTCGTATAGGTCCGTGTATTAAACGAGCATTGGAGAATTTAGGTTACTCTGGTCCTCTCATCATCACTGTCATTGGCTGTCTGATAATTACCCTGAGGACTTTCTCCGATCAGTCTCATCCACTGGAATCTCTCTTAACAACATCCCCAACGGTTAATATCTTCTCATCATCAATCCTTACGCCTTTTCAACAGTAATTGATGCAATGTATAGTCTCAATTAAGTCTTTAGTTTTCCGAAACAGATGGAAATAATATTGCGGATGCTATGTATCGTTGGCATGATCTTACTCCACTTCCAGCTAATATACTGCTCATAACTACGAGATATTATCATAGTCTTGAGTTCCTACGACGGCATGGACACAACATTCTTCCACAGTTTTTGTATAATGATTCTCTAGAAGCCATCCCTACCTCCATTGAAATAGAAAGCCTCTGGAAAAGCTTCTTAACCAATACAATGGATTCAGAGGAGAAGTGCAATGAAACAAGTGAATAGTGTCCATTGTGGTCGAGTGGTTGTGGGACGGGTCCAGACATTCCCATGTCGTGGGTTCGATCCCCCTAACACTCGAAACTACTTCACAATTTGTTTCACTATTTGTTTGGTCACTATTCCAGTCACACACGGACACAACTCCAAACATGGACACTACATGGACACTACTCCAGATTTATCTGTTGAGCGTACCCCTCTGTTTGTTGAGCTTACCTCTCTATGTGACTGTCGAACTTGTCGAGCTTATCCGGTAAGTCTTGAATCTCTACACGTATATGGGTACATGCTTACTACTCATTTGTAAAACTGGCGGTGAGGGATCCGTGGGCATTACCATCCAAGGAGAATACTGGCCTCTCCCATTTGGATATGCTCACTATGTAAAGATGATGCTCGCGATAATCTTGCTGGTATATGCTTTGAAAACTTCATCAAGCATGTCTCAGAGTCTAGAACATCATAAAGCGGTAAAAGGAGAGATTTTTGTTGTATCAATTCATCTTTGAGTTATTCCCTTTCTCACTTGTATCTTGCATTTGGTTTTTCAAGCAGATGTTCCTTCTCATGTGATCTTACATATATTGAGCTCTGGTAGTCTTATCTTAGTGTGGTTGATCTAGTTAACATCAAATTGACCTCTAAGGTCTTTGGATTGAACTCTTCTGAAGCTGCGTCTCGTTTGTCTTCTCTGCATCAAATCTATGGTTCGTAATGTTTGAATAAGCAGAAGGTATGCGAAGGAAACTGGAATCGGGTTTTTGATAAATTATGGGCTTTCAACTCAAAATCAATTGGCAACGAGTGAATTGGCCCCTAGCTTGATTAGAATGGTCCCAACTTCCGATGTGGGACAATTACATTCTAACACGCCCCCGCGAGATGATAGGTGGTATAACTGAATATCTCGAAATACCACAACATACGCATCATCATAATACATGCATATTGGACCAGACACACAACATACGCATATCCTCATGCATGCCTGATGGGTCAAAATCTTGGGCTCTAATACCATGATAAATTATGGGTTTCCAACTCAAAACCAATTGACAATGAGTGAATTGGCCCCTGGCTTATATATATTAGATTAGAATGGTCTTAACTTCCGATGTGGAACAATTACATTCTAATAGTTTTGAATCTCTCGAAGACCATTGTAGAATCTTGGGATATGGTCAAGACTCCAATAGGCAAAGTAATGTTTCTCTAATAAACACTTGGAGAGTTTGGTTTTCGGTATTTTGAGTCGATTGGTTCTCTTTGCAGATGCAATTAGCAACAGGGGAGATATTCACAATGGTAATCAACAAGTTAAAGGTGTAATCTTGTGGTTTAAATAGCTTTGGGGTTCTTGGCCAAGGAGGACGTATACAATGTGTTGGAATAAAGCCAACATACATCGACCTAATTGTTGTTCAAAAATATGGTTCATATTTTTTTTTATCAAACATTAGATCGACAAAATTCAAAGATAAACTATAGGACTCACCAAAAAAAAAAAAACTCTTAGGCATGATTGGTTTAAATGATATCTTTGAGTTTTTTGGTTGTAGGATTTAAGTGGTAGATTTTTTTACTATAGATTATTTTTGTTGATTTTGGCTAACAATTTTTTGTTGTACGTTTTTAATTTTATAAAATTTATAAATTTTGATTCTAATTTTTTGTTTTTCGTCACAAAAACATTTCATAAATAAAAAGTTAGTTTTTTTAGAATTATAAAAGCCGAAAATAAACCTGAAAAATAATTGATTTAATTTCACTACTCTAAAATTATTATTTTTCTTTATTTCTAACGAAAATCATTGCTAATGAGACCTTTAATTACTTAAACAATAGAAGTTTCTACTAACCTATTAATAATCTAATCAAAGAAAACAATAACCTATATATGGTTATCAAATCTCCCAAAGTCATCATATATAACAGTTTTGGATCAGATATGATTTATCTTAGTGGACTTTTGTCATTGGATTCTAAAGATTCTTGTTGGCCATTAACAAAAATAAATCATTATTAAAAAAAAAACAATTTGGATAAGAACAGAACACATCGAGATCTGCGAGACAAGTCTTATCCAAAAATGAATTACAGTCATCTCCACGTCAAGTGATTCACTTTTTGTGTAAATCAAAATTCCTCAAACAAAACTATAAAAACCCACTTTTTATCATTCATCAGAAACATTCATACATATCACAATTTCTCATTTATCACCAAAAAAAGACAAAAAAATGTTGGCTATTTTTCAGAAAGCGTTTGCTCATCCACCTGTAGAACTCAACAGTCCGGCGTCTAATTTCACCGGAAAATACCCTAAACTTCCTGAAGAAACTCTCTCTGAGTTTCTCTTTAACCATCCTGACACAGCTTTCTCCATGAACTTCAGTGACTCTGCTGTTCTTGCTTTTGTCCGTTCTCAAGACCCTCATTGTCAAAGGTTTAACATAATTCTCGTCCCTAACTTTGCTTCTTGAATCGATATCTCGGAAGTTGAAATCACTCTAACCTACTGTATATGAATTAGGAGTCAATCCATTCATAGCTTATTGATTTTGAACTAGAATAATTTATCATCGTATCGAAGTTTGTGAGAATATCCTATATCCGGAGTTTGATTAGGACTTGAATACTATATATAAAATAAGGCTATCTCCTTCATAACTAATGGTTTTGAGTTGGAAGTCGATAATTCTACAAAGCCTATGCTGCGTTAGGTTATACCACATATCAATTTATAATCAATTCGTTTTGAGTTGGAAACGCATAATTTATTCGATATTGGATTTTAAATTTTTTGTGTGTTTTTGTTTTGGAAATTTTTGCAGAATGTTTTGTGGAATCGATGGAATCTACTGTGTGTTTCTTGGAGCATTGAACAATCTCTGTGATTTGAACAAACAGTATGGTTTATCTGGAAAATCATCAAATGAAGCAATGTTTGTGATTGAAGCATATAGAACACTTCGTGATCGTGGTCCTTATCCAGCTGATCAAGTTCTTAGAGGACTTGAAGGAAGTTTTGCTTTTGTTGTTTATGATACTCAGAGCTCCTCTGTTTTCGCAGCTCTGGTACTAAAAGCTCAAAACTCTCACCAAAAATACAAAAGATTTCACATTTTTATGATTTGGAAGTTGAGATTTTTCGTTTTGATTAGGGATCTGATGGAGTAGAGAGTTTGTATTGGGGAATAGCTGCAGATGGATCTGTTGTTATGTCTGATGATCTCAAGATCATTAAACAAAGTTGTGCCAAATCATTCGCACCATTTCCAACTGGTAAGCAAATAGATTCGGTTAAAGATTGTGTTTTCATTAACAGTTATATCGTCTGATTCATAGTTCAAACCCAGAACGAGTAAGTGTATTTGGTCAAGTGATTAAAGTGCTATATTTTGTCCCACATGATATTTTTTTAGTTTTTTCGCATAAAAAGGAAGGATAGTGAATGTGTTTTGTGTATAGTGAATGTGTTTTGTGTGAATGTTGCAGGTTGTATGTTCCATAGTGAGAGTGGTTTGATGAGTTTTGAGCATCCGAAGAACAAGATGAAGGCAATGACGAGGATTGATAGTGAAGGAGTTATATGTGGAGCTAACTTTAAAGTTGATGCTTGTTCGAAGATTAGTAGCATTCCGAGAAGAGGAAGTGAAGCTAATTGGGCTTTGACCAATTTACGTTAATGGAAAGAAGAAGATGAAGAAGAATCTTTGAAAACTAGAGCTTTGTTGTTTCTTTTAAACTAATCATGTTCTGTTTTTGTAATTACCTGTGCAATGCAATCAACAATAAACTTCTTATTGACAAAAAAATAATCAAGCAATAAATTTTCACATATATATTGGATGATCTAAATACATGTAGATATTTTATATTATATTTTTAGGTTTTTTATTATTATTATGGATTAGATATAAAGAATCTGATTGAATATTTGACCTAAAAAATCCATATTTAGTTATGTATATTTGGGTATTTGGGTCGTTTAGGGATACTATCAGATTGAGTCTAGATATTTGTATCTATTTTGAAACTGAGTATTATTTGGTTTGGTTTTGGTTCGAATTCTCTCATATTTAGATTGGTTCAGGCCTACAATTTTCATATTTATTTAAGAACCGAAACCAATTTGGTTAGGTTTCGGTTCTAGTTCAGTTATAAAATTGTAAAAAAAAATGAAATTCGAGTGTTTTGTATATCTAAAAATACTCAAAAAATTAGGTATTCAGGTATTTACTTGAATATTCGGGTATTTAAATATTCGGATATATCAAGTAGCTGTTCGAGTATTTAGGTACTTGTCTAGGTATCAGGTAATACTTGTATCTAACCTAATACTCGCGAATATTCTATAACAAGATTCAATAGTTATTTTTGTATGTACCAAAACCAGAAATTTTGGATCAGTTTCGGGTTGGATATTCGGGTTCGGATAAAATGTCGAGTACTATTCATTCATCATTACCATTTGCTAATCTAACTATTCAAAAAAGGTAATATCGACACATAATTACGTTTGCCACCCTCCAAAGTCCAAGCATGAAGCATGTGTTACCCGTCGCTCATTCACAATTATAAATTTATAATTTTCGTAAATATATGTATTACATCTTTTTTTTTTTTTTTTTCATTTTTGGTTTTCGATTACATCTATAAGTATGCACACTTTTTCTTTCTTTTCAACAATTTCAATTTTATTTGCACACCTTTATTTACTTTTAGTTAAATTTTGGAGATGGAAATATCGTGGACATGGGGTGATGTTGAACACAAAACAAATAACTTTCTGTATTATATTTTTGGTGTTGATGACAACAAAGCTTTGGTCATAGAATGTGAAAATGTTACTTTTAATTATGTATAGAACTTACGAAGCAATTACTTGCCACTCAAAAAATACAAATATTACAAATAGTTAAGGAGATTTAATTCGTTACAAAAAAAATTGTTGCCTCTTCTGTATAAACTCTCATATGTTAAAATATATTTGCATAAATAATAAATTAAATAATTTTCTCTTAAGATTAGGATTATATAAATTAAGATATATAAAGAGAAGCTTTTAGCTTAGTCTTCAAACGCCTAGAAATCTCCTTCTTCAGCCTCTAACTCGATTAATCTTTCGACGATAACATCCGATGCAGTTGTAATAACTTCCGATAGATTCCTATATAATCCCAAAAAAAACAAAAATATTTAGAAACTTATTAAACAAAAATATAATAATTCTATAAAAATTATTTATATATTTAACAATTTTTTGACTGGTCAAATAGATCCGTCGAGAATCAAAAAAAAATCTCGATGAAAAATTAATAAACGAGAATCTGTTGATCAATTCTTACTAATTATCGACAAAATTTCTTAAATCTAATAAAGAATGACTTATACATCTAACAAATTTTTGACAAAAATGATATCGGTCTAAATTTTTTGACAGGCCAAATGAATCCGTCGAGAATTATGACAAAAAATTTCCGACAGATTTCACTACTGAATTCTGTCGATTAATCTTTACTAATTCTAGACGGATTGTTATCCATTGAGAATAGCTAGGATTTTATAAACTAGGTAAAATCATCTGCAATGAGAGTCTCTCACAAGAGTCTCTCATAAAAAACAATAATAAAATATTAAATAATAATATTTAATTAAGAAAATCTCTCAAAAAATCATGTGAGTTTCTCAGATGAGAAACTACAGGTGGGAGTTTCTAAATTGTAGAGAAACTCTTACAATACAAAAATATTATTTATTATTTTATTATTATTATTTTAGAAACTCTTGTTAGATACTACTATTGCAGATGCTCTAAACCAATTTTCGATGGTATATATGTGACAATACTGATAATAGGTGAGTAAAATTACCCTTTGCAGGAATCGAACGTGAGTCCAACGGTATCTCTAGCTTCTTGAAGAGCCCATCTAAACCTTTCAATATCATCACTCGAACATTTCATTCTCTCCATTACAACATCAAGTTCTGATGGTTTAATGTCACAAAATATTGGTATAATCCTTTTCTTAGACTCCATTAGAAGAGCAAGTTCATGTAGACAAAACCAAGAACCACCATAGTTGGGAGAAAAAACAGCAACAGCGACTTTAGAGTTAAGAATAGCACCATTGATATGATCGAAAAGCTTATCTCCTGGCTTCATATTCTTACAATCCAAAAATGGACGTAAGTTACGACGTTGAAGATTGTCGTAAAGCAAAGTAGCAATGTTTCTCTTTGTGTCAAGTCCTCTATGGTTGATGAAGACATCATGTAAAGCTTTTGGTTTGGTTGATGTTGAGGAAGTGAGAAGATCAAGGATTGGTTTTTGGTTTAGTTGAATGGTTTTGGATTGTTTCATGAAGTGGAAAAACCTAGAGACCATTGTTGTTAGGTCGAATTTGGGATTGATGATAGATGATTAGGGCTTTAAGGTATCTTTATGTGTATGTGAAGTATGTGTGTTTATGGTTTGAATTTGTACATAAAGTGTGTGTATATATATAGTTATAGGTTAAAAATGTCGTGGATAAATGGGCTTGAATCTGTGAAGAAGAGAAGAAGAGAGTAGTGGTGGAGTTTGAACAACATGAAAGAATGTTTAATAGACGTTGCCGCGTTAAGAAAGTTATTATTTTAGGCTCTATAGTTTTTATGTCAACAGTATTTTATTGTTTAAAAGTTATTTTGAAGCATCTAGTTTTCCTTACTATAATTAGAAATATATTTATAAATATGTAATGAACCCTAGCTAGTATATTGAATTTTAATGTGTTATTATTTCATCATCTGAATTTCTTTGTAAAACCTGTTTCAGAATAAATAATCAAAAAAAATTAATGGTTTTAACGATTAAATTTTTAACTATTTCGTGGTAAAAATTTTGAATTTTATCTGAATTCATAAAAAGAAGAAGTTATAACTGTTTTTTCTTAAGATTTTGATGGATTCTTGACAGAATTCTGATAGATAGCTAATATGACAAAAATATAATTAAAATTTAGATGGATTTTATCTAGTCTATTTTCTGTCACAAATCTGTAAGGTTTTTATGTCTGGAAAAAATTTTAATCATAGATTTCGTTTGATTAAGTCATATACATTTATCAGACATAATATTAATTAAGTCATATCATATAATATTGTTCTTTTTTTGGTATGAACGTAATATAATATTGTTGGAGATGTTATAAAACTATTTTAATGTGATTTTATGTTTAGACAAGAAAACATTTTTGGAAATTGGAAATGTATTAACCAAGAGAGATGATATATTCCATAATAAAAGTATAATGTATATATGCTCAATATGTAGAGTATTAAATACTCTATAAATAAGTCTACATGCACCGACAAGTAGGTACTAAATTGGTTATTATTTTATGAAAAATAATAATAGTAAATCACTATAAAAAAAATTTGTGTTGATAAGTAAAATTTCATCGCAATAAGATATACTTCATCACAAAGATATTATTATGAATTTATGATGATTTGTAAATAATTATAATATAAATATTATAAATGCATATTAGTAATCAAAACGTCACACTATATTTATGACAAATAAATGTAGTAATAGTTTTGCACAGATTGTTACGAAATCACAATAATTCGTAACAAAATTATATATAAAACATTACAAATTATTATTAATATTCATAGTCATAATACAATTATGGTCAAACTTTTTGTTGTGAATATAGAAATAATTATAAGTAAAACATAAAAGATGTTGAATGAAATAATTGTTAAGAATAATGAAGAAGAGGAAAGGTATGTGTGAGTATTGTAGTAGTCATTGAAATATGTTTGACCATTTCCCGTCAAATAAGCTATACTGAATATTCTTTTTCTCAAGTAATTCTTCTTTGTTTTCTTTTGTCTTATTTTATTTGTTTTGTCTCAATAAATTAAAGTATGTATACAACATATATTTATAGTCGCTAACATTAAAAATCTCTACAATTGAAGAAATTGAGTTTACCAGTATTCAAGAGAACCAATAGATTATTGAATTTGACTGTGACTAAATAATTTTGAATGTATCTTTTGTTTAGTTATAATTTATTAAGGCTAAAAATAGTGGTGTGGTATTATGTGATAAAATACATTTCATCTTTTTGTAAATACATATATTTGAAAACATTTTTTCAATGAAATTATGATTTTTTTTTTTAGTTTAATATAGATATTGCGCAATTTTAACAGTCATAAATTATCAAATACATTTTTTTTGACAAACAACTATCAAGTACATTTAATTTTTCATAAACATGTAAAATACTTTATAAAGTGAAACAACAAAACAATTCCTAAAACATTATATATATTGGGTTTTATAATACTATATGGTAAGTGTTTTAGTCCAGATTTTAGCCAAATTAGATAATAAAATTGATAGTAATAACATTATATATATATATATATGTATATTTAAATACATACTAACACTTAGAACATCATTATATATTTTTTTGGGGAATTAATATTTTTGGCAGCTATGTCTATTTAAATAATGTTTTAAAAGAAAAATATTTGGACGTTCAAAGTGGTTGAATGACTTAATTTTACATGTATTTACTTTTGATGAATACTATTTTTTCTTTTTTTGTTAACTAATTTTGAATACTAAATTAAAAATAGATGTTATGACCAAAAAAAATAAATAAATAAAAACAGATGATTTTAACGAAATAAAATATAAAGTTAGATACAAGGTGTACTTTACATTGAATCTAGCAAAAGACTTTAGACTGTTTATCAATTGAAAATTTATGAGTGACTTTTGTTTGACTAATGAAGATTATTTCTCTATTTAAGAATTAACAAAGAAAGAGTCAATCTCGAATGTTTCTATTATCAGTTTGGACTCTATGATCCATATACAAGGACCCTCACATCTTTTGAGCAACAGGATTTTGATTTTTAACACATTTACAACGAGATTAAGTGACCATTAACATGGTTTGGTCTTGGTAATTGGAAGTTTCGGATCTATGAAAATCACTTAAGACTTAGTCTTGGTTTATGAAACAATTTTAATTCTATAGACCAAACTGTTTATTGGTTTATTAATGTATTAATATATATATATATATATATATTAGTATGTTTTTTTAAATCACAAGTCATTATATAATCATATTTAAAGTGATTCATATTAGATAATATTAGTTTCCGCCACAGTAAAAACTACAATAAACAACTGCTCTATTTCGACATAGTTTTATTTTCTATTATCAGTTAAATCGATAAAATCTGTTATTTATAACCTAAATTTTATTACATGAAAATATAATTATCTTGTTTAAAATTTAGTAGGAAAACTACACACGTAAACATTTAACCATGTTAGCAAATATTTTTATTATTATTCTACTAAATTTCAAAAGCCAGCCATTAATTTATGCTTTGTTTGTTAATCAACTTCTTTTTATTGTACTAAGCATCATTAACATATAGATATAATATCATGTTCTCTCCGTTTCCTAATAAGTATCATTGTAGGATTGTTTTTTCGTTTCAAAATAAGTGTCATTTTAAATTTACGAGGTAACTTTTAGCATAACTGGTCTACTTTAACCTCATTACTAACCAATAAAAAAAATATGAAGAGTTGATTAATTTTTAGGGGTATAATAGAGTTTTAATATGTTTACTTAATTTGTGTGAAAAATGTTAGAATGACACTTATTATGAAATGGATGGAGTATATGGTTGTACTAAGCAATCAAAGTTGGACTAAAGCATATTTACAAACCCATTTTGATAATAGTGGTGGGCCAAACTCGATAAAACCCATTTAGTATTTGTGGGCCAAACTCGACCCAGCTCAGATTTTAAAGTATTTCTATTTAAGTTAATTCTGATAGTAGTAAAAGTAAAAAACCATTAAAATTTAAATCACTAGTAGATATGTTTTGGAGTTTGATTAGAATTGTTTTCGTTTTGTTTTTTGAAAAAAAATAGTATGAAACTGAAATTAACTAATTATATTCTAATTTATTTTTGACTATAAAATATGATTGATTCAAATTCATTCATATATAATATTTTTTGCTTTTCAAAACAATAAAAATAAAGTAATTCTATCCGGAACCTTGAATTAAGGTCCTTCATCAAATGGTTAGAATTTTACTTTTACTTTTTAGTTCAATTTAATTTTTTTTTGTTGTTGGCTGACCTATTAGTCAAATTCCTATATACATCTTGTAGGCGATGAGATTCGATCCCTAATTGTGTATGTGTGCTTGGACTAAATGCCACTTGCCGCTGCGTAATTTTGAGTGATAAATTTGGGATTCAATTATTGAAAGAAAACAAATTAAAATGACTAAAATCCAAATTATGATCAATATGTTAATTCTATCGTTTAGTTCATTCAACATTATTAGCCTCTATTAATTATATAATTCGACACTAACTTAGTAATTAGCTCCCACCATGTGATATCCAGTGATTATCTCATACAGCGTTGACCATCAATGTCGTGGACCTATATGATTGGCTAATAGCTGGATGCAAACCGGATTCCGGTTAAACCATGCACATTTATTTAAGCATTCAATTTGATCAGTCTTTTTCGATCTAAGCATTCAATTTGATTTTCATCAAATCTGTGTGACTGTTACCTACGCATTTAATAATTTTTTTTTCAGTATTAGACAATAACTTGTTAGTCTATTAGCCTAATTTTTACATAGTGTAAATAGTTAAACACAGTTCTTGTTTGGCTTTAATAAAGTGTCACTAAATTAAAGCCATTATCAATGGGTAGTTTATTATCAACAAGTTGCTTATTGTTAATTACGATTTAATTAAGATTTAATTATAATTTATTCTGTAATTAGATTAATTTTTGTTTATTGTACCGATTTAAACCATTTAAATCATGATTGATGGGAAATTAATTTTTGACATTGAGGAGAAATTAGAATTTTAAAACTTCTCGTAAAGACAATTATATTGAAACATAGCTCTGAATACATTTAGATATTTTCTAAACATTCGAGGGAGATTTGGATCGTTTGCCCCCATTCACTATCGTTGATTTGGTGTGTTTGTATTTTACTAAATTTTCCACAAAACTAATTGAATAATTTCAAAATGTTTGGGACCGGAAAATCAATCCAAGACCTTTAATTATTAATTAAGGTATGATCTCTTTAATTAAACCGTAAATAAAGCAATTGAAACCCACCTTCACCACGTGAAGGAGTCCTAATTATTATTTTTATTCTTAATTAACCAAAAAAACTATTTTTTATTCTTACCTAAATTTTAAAATATTTAAATTGTTAAAATACATCATTTATTGCTGAGGACGTGTGGCCCAGTGGTATAGGCCACTTTAGCATTCTTCAGACACCCGAGTTTGAAGAATATTTGGCTATGGATCGGGAGTAAGGTTGACAAAAAAAAATACATCAATTATTTTTTTTGTGAGGAAAAAACAAATACTCTTTCATAATATAAGTTGTTTTAGAGGTTTTTTATATTTCAAAATATAAGTTATTTTTTGATAACCATAAAAAAAAGTAAACTAAAAGTAAAAAAAATTTTAATTTTTTATATTTTTTTCATTTTTTATTTTATTTTAACTCATTTTTCTTTCTATTCTTTAATTAAAAGCTAAAATAAAATATTTAATTTTTTTAGAGAATTCAAAAAGCAAAAAATTTTTTAATATGCGTTCATTCAAGCAAAACAAATGTTCATTCAAGCAAAACAACTTATAATATAAAACGGAGGAAATATGAAACAGAGAGTATATTTTTTTTCAGAAGTCCAAAAAGCAACGAATAAACGTTGTAAAAAGAAAAAAAAAACAATTTCGTGAGAGAGAGTCATGAAAGTTCTTAATTGGGTCACAGTCTCTTTGACATTTTCGTCTATATATTACTTAATTCACAATCGATACAGCTTCGAAGAAAAGAGAAACTGAAATACAGAAACAAAAGCTAAAAGCTGCTTCAGAGAAAATCGCCATGGCTTCAAAGCTCGTGATTATCATTGTCTTCATTCTTGATCTCATCGCTGTTGGATTAGCCATTGCTGCCGAGCAACGAAGAAGCGTCGTGAGAATCATTCTCTCTCTCTAGTTCGTCTTTACTATAGATTGCTCTCTTCGTATTCTTGTTCTCCTGTAGTCAATTTTGGTTATGGAATTGTATAATCTATAGGATTACTCTTCACACTTCAAATTACTTGTGAATTTGGTTCTGTCGGTGGCAATTTATTCTAGTGACGCTTTATCAGATCTGGTTCAAATTTGAAATTTCGTGCTCAATACGAGGCTGCGAATTGTAATTCAGGAGTAGATTAACAAATATCTATCATAATTTTGGATGAATTTTATGATGATCTATCTGTATGTGATGAGTTTGAGATTCATAACTCTAGATTAGTAGACTTAAAAGATCTTTGTAGATAAGTGTTCATTTGATTGTAGAAGGAAATGACTAAAGATCTATCTTACTTAGAAGCTTCTGGTGTTCTTTGTTTATTGTACAGGGTAAGGCTAAACCAGACAGTGAGAATGAATATGGGTACTGTATATATGGCTCAGACATAGCTACAAGTTATGGAGCTGGTGCTTTTGTCCTTCTCTTCGTTAGTCAAGTTATTGTTATGGTGGCTAGTCGATGTTTTTGCTGCGGTAAAGCTCTTAACCCTGGTGGTTCAAGAGCTTGTGCCATTATGCTCTTTCTTCTTTGCTGGTAAAACTCTTATACTAAAGCTTAAGAAAATCTCAATAGCTTTCATGAATTGTACTTGACAACAGTTCATACGTTTCGGATTTTTGAACAGGCTGTTTTTCTTGATTGCTGAGATATGTTTGCTTGCGGGCTCAATCCGAAACGCTTATCACACTAAGTACAGAAGGATGTGGAACATTGATGCGCCTTCAAGCTGTGAAGTGATCCGTAAAGGAGTGTTTGCTGCTGGTGCTTCCTTTGCTCTGTTCACTGCTATTGTCTCGCAGTTCTATTACGTTTCCTATTCTCGTGCCAGAGATGATTACCGAAACCCAAACTACTAAGGAGGTTAACATGAGAACACGTAAGCGAGTTAGAGATTAAAAACTTAATATGATAATGTTAGAGATTGTTTCCTGGTTCAATTCGTTGAATTCTTAAATCATATGTGCTTGTTGGTTGTTGTTTTGATGTGTAAAGCTTTATATTATATTGACAGCTATTTTATTGGTTGTTACATGAAAGTTTGATACATTTTTAGAGCTCACAGCCTGGAAACAGAGCTTGAGTTGGATCGTTCATGTCGAGAAACATGTATGCCATTCCTCCGATGCCTTCGAACAGAGAAAATGGTCTATCTCCTTCATGCATTTTACCTTCTGAGATTAGCTTCTCTGATTTGTCGAATAGGAACGACGCAAAAGCTTTTGCTCGGTGCAGATACTCGGGTTTTCCGGTTAACCGGTAAAGAGAAAGAAACACATAAGTGTTTCCGCTGATACCGTGACAAATTCCTACTCGTTTAAGCAATCCTCTCTTCCACACGACTTCTCCTGCTTCCACAGCTGCCTCTACAAATTCCTTTGTCTTGAACACCTGACAATATAAAGAAATGAGTTTCGCATTGTGGTTTTACTGCGAATTTCGATAAATGTTATTACCTGAGCTGCCTTAACGAGTGTGAGAGCAACACCAGGAGCACCATGACACCAATGAACTAGACGATCTGATTCACTTCCTTCACTAGATAGGTAATTTCCACTTGGGAAACGGTTTTGTATCATATAGCTAAGTGTACATTTGACATCTTGGATTTCATCTGGTTCAAGTTCCATATGCATCAAGACATACAAGATTCCTGCTAAACCGTGTGCAGCACCCCAATACCTCTTACCGTGCCACTCGTACATCAACGGACAACTTGCTCTTTTTCCGAGTTGTCTTCCTGCCCTGAAGATTTCCTCAACCACTGATCTCTGAAGAAACAAAGAAATAAAAATGGTTCATAACACTAAATTTGAAGTCTCTCGAGTCGAATAAGAAAAAGATTTCAAGACTTTGTTACCATTCTTTGGAATGATACACTGTCCTTCCCAACATACTTGTTTAAGAACAAGCATGCCCACAAGTATCCTGCTCTACCATACAACAACTCATACGGCAAATCATTGGGAAGTCTAATCTGTTTCAGAAAGTACAAGTAAAGGTATAAACCTTCAGAAACCTACTGAACAAGAGCAAAAGAAACTGCAATTACCTCACGGAAACAAGCTAAGTAACGATCCTGCAACTGGTCATCACCCAAATGCTTTGCTGCAACAGCACCAAGAGCACATACACCAGCATAGCCACATATAAATGTCACACGCCTGATAAAATCACAAAACTCATCACCTTCATCTTACCTAAATTACTCATTTGTACGAAGATAAGAAAGCCCTCTTACTCAGAATCTCTTGAAGCTCCATCACAAGCCTCAACAATCTCTGAGCATAACTTTAGATCGTTTTTGTTTCTGGTGACCTGATAAGATTTAAACAAGAGATAAGCTGTTCCAAGTAGTCCAGTGTACAGATTATAGTCTCGAACACGTTGTCCAGATCGTTCCCATGTCTCCCTCACTACCTGAAAAATTTACCATACAACAAAGTGAATTCAAAATAGAATTGAATCTTCCAGTAGCTTCCCACAAAATCCAAACACCAAACTAAAAAAAAGTCACAAAATCGATGTTTACTGCTACATAACTTCAACATAACCTCAAAAGCTTCTGTAATGATCAAATCAGAAATCAGATAAAACCAAATTGAAAAGTGAGTTACCGTATCTTTGAGACTCAGAGCATATATCTGAAGCTTCTCAGAGAATAAACTATAAGGAAATGAGAGCATTTTCGTCAACGAATCTCTATCTGCAGAATAAGTTTCCTCTTCTCCGGCAGATTCTTCCGGTACAAATTCCGGCAAGTCATTTCGGAAAAAACGTTCTCCCATTTCTCTTTCTCAAAGCGGTTGCTGACGAGGATCTGAAGAATCATCGAAGTGACACATCATCGCAGTTTTATAGTTTTTAAACTGTTGTTAATGGGCCTTGAATTAGGCCCAATAAAGCCAAGCCCATCTTGTCTCACTCAAGGCGGTTAATGACGAGGATCTGAAGAAACATAGAAGTGACACATAGTCGCGGCTTTATAGTTTCGAAACTGGTTTTATGGGCCTTAAAATTAGGCCCAATTATACCAAGCCCATCTTGTCTTTTACTTTACCTACTTCTGTTTTGTCTCTAAAACCTTAAACCCTAAAGAGAACTAAGTTTGCGTTGTCTCTGAGGGGAAGAAGAAAAAATGGGGAGGAAGAGAAAGCACAGTGAGACTGCAGCTCCGGCACCGGTGAATAAGAATGATGAGCCAGCTCCGGAGAGACCCAAAAGGACTTTACTTGGATGGAAAGATAAGAGTGAAGACGAGTTTGAGAAATCTAAAGCTTTGTCTTCTTCTGGATTTAGGAATAAAGAGAAGGTTTTAGTCACTTGTTCTCGTCGAATTAGTTTCAGGTTGAGTTAATTTTGCAAATTCGTTTCTCTTCTTTTGGTTTGATTTTGTTTTAGGGTTTGAAATTGATTTTTTTTTGGGGATTTTTGTGAAGGTATCGGCATCTGATGTTGAATATGGTTTCACTTCTGCCACACTGTAAGAAGGATAGTAAAGTTGAAGCTAAGAGTAGCAAAGGAGCCACTTTGAATGAGCTTATTGAGCTTAAGGGTTCTTCTTCCTGTATGTTTTTCGAGGTGAATTTTCTATCTTTATAGCTATTTGACTTAACTCTGCACTTTATGTTCCATGTGGTGATTAGTTTCAAGCTTATGTATATACTTATTGATGTAAATGAACAATTTATGAATGTATTGGTTGATTTGTGTTTGTTTTTGTTTGTATATTCAGTGTAGGAAACATAAAGATCTTTACTTATGGATGGTGAAATCCCCTAGTGGACCGTCTGTGAAGTTCTTAGTTAATGCTGGTAATGTCTCAAACTCTTCAAAGTTTAGTTTACTGACAAGAACTGATAGATCTAGTCACATATTTAGATATGATGAGTTTAGTCAGCTTGTTTGGAATTAGGAGTTTTGGTTAAAGGGTGTTCACTTTTGTTTCCTGTATCTTGAAGTTCACACAATGGAAGAGCTGAAACTCACTGGAAATCATCTGAAAGGGTCAAGGCCGCTTTTGACATTCTCATCCAATTTTGATAAAGATGCACACTGGAAACTCTTGAAGGAGATGATTACTCAGGTTGTTACCAGATTCATTCTCTTGGATAATCTTTGTGGTCATTTAGTTCTCGATAATATCTAAGACTATCGCATTCTAATTAGTTCTGTTTTCTTTCTCTCAGATATTTGGCATTCCTAAAGAACACAGGAAATCTAAGCCTTACCATGACCATGTGTTTGTTTTCTCCATTGTTGATGACCATATATGGTTCCGGAATTACCAGATTTCTGTTCCTCACAATGAATCAGATAAAATTGCACGAGGGGGCCTAGATAAAATGACCCTTATTGAGGTTTGTAGATAAAGAGTTGCAATTTCCTATAGTATTAAGTGGATTTCATTGATTAAATACTGTATTGACTACAGGTTGGTCCAAGGTTTTGTCTGAATCCAATCAAGATATTCGGAGGCAGCTTTGGAGGACCAACACTATACGAGAATCCGTTCTACGTCTCTCCAAATCAGGTATCATTCATTGGTGTTCTATTTGCTGCAAACCTGATCTTAAAACATTAGCAGATTTTCCTTAAAGAATTTCCAATTGTTCGGCTTTAGATTCGAGCACTGGAGAAAAGGAACAAAGCTGGTAAATTTGCAAAGAAGATCAAGGCGAAGACAAGGAGAAAGATGCATGAGCTCGCAAACCCATTGGAGGCTGATGAGTTTGCAGACATGTGGAAAGATGATGAATGATCAGAACTCATTACAAATTTGTTCAGTTCACATTGTTGTCTGACTAGTGAGACCTACTCTGTTACTTTTCCCTTTGTTCTACTCATCGTCAAACAGAATTAAGTTTTGTCTTACAATGAAATGTGTTGTTGAAATCAACTGATTCTGTAAGTAAACAGAAAAGAAAAAGAAGGATAGTTCAGCAATAGACAAGGACTTGAAGCAGCTATAGCCATAGCCTTTTGCATCGAACAAATAATTAAAGTGTTGTGTATAACATATACTCTTTTCCGTTAATATAGTATCTAATGCCTTGACGAATAAGTTTAGTTGAAATATGATAATATCTTAAGATTCTATCTTTTTTTTTTTGAAGACTCTGCTCTCTATTTAATGCACTTGTTAGCCTCCTTGTTCACAGATTCTTTTATCCAATAAAGTTGTCTTCTTCTTAAATCTTCGTTTGTTATCTGACGATTACGGCCTTGTTCTTCTCTCTCTCTCTCGTAAGTGCCTCTTTTCATATCTTCTGATTTCTTCTTCCTTCATTGCTTCTTCTAGTTTATTCTGTAGATCGATCGCCTTGTGATGTTTGAGATTGTTATTTCGATTCCTGAATTATTTTCAGTTTTCTTTAGGATGTTTTCGTCTGAGTCTTAGGCTTTGAGATGATCAAACTATGAGAGATTCACAGCTCTCTTTGATGTAAACCTCGTCTTGTTTTGTTCTTGATCTGTTTTGCTTTGTCGCAGTTTTGAAATCGTTTTAGTGCTGTACGTTGATTGAATGTGGCTGATAGATTCTCTGGCACTTTGTCGCAGTTATGGTCTAGTTTTGCCTTACATCATAGCTTACATGATCTTGCTTCTGTGTTTGCTTGTTTACTGATGATGTTATCTTAAAAAGGCAACAATTTAGAATGATGATGCACCCGAATCCGACGACAAAAGAGCAAGCTGACGCTGCTACATTTGTCATCTGGGACATCATCAATACCTGTCCTATTCCAGAGTGTGATGCTCGTCGGGTGGGTCCGTGTATTAGACGAGCCTTGAAGAATTCAGGCTACAATGGTCCTGTCTACATCTATGCCGTTGGCATGCTAACAGACCTTCCTCTTAAGCTCCTGCAATTGGTCTCATCCACTGGTTAAAAGATTGGACCCTAATGGGCCACGATCTCATTAGTTATACCACTGAATCGCTCTAATACCATATTAGAATATGGGCTTCCAACTCAAAACCGATTGACAATGAGTGCATAGGCTCATATCTTATATATACCAGAGAGATCTTTCCAACTTCCGATGTGGGATGTTGTTCTCGAATACGCCCCTCCTCGGGAATGGATCGACGGCACTAATATTGGGCCTGGGTTGTCGATAATTGAACCAACTACGGGTTGGATCGGGTTGTATAGCATGGATCATAGGCTCTGATACCATGTCAAGGAAAATATTGCTCTGAATTGCTTGCCATTCCATTAAGTTTCGATAACATTTTCTTTATTAGGTTTCTTGACATTGATGCATAGAGTCTCAAAGTCTTTAGTTTTCTGAAACTGTAGGACCTGTTTGGGATGCTTTACGACCATTTTATGAGCCTCAATTTCCAACTCGATCTAATATACTGCTCTATTCTCTCGGTAACTTTTCTCCTCGATTTAAATTCCTACAAGAGTTTGGATACAACGTTCTTCCGCAGGTTCTCACTTCCGCCACCTTTGCTGAAGTAGAGAGCTTATGGAAAAGCTTCCTAAAAGGTGTTTTTTCTTTTTCTTTTTCACACCAATACTGGTTTGCTGAAATAAGCAGAGGAGGACTGACCTTTGCATTCCCACAGAGGAGGAGAAGTGCAGTGAATCAAGTGAATCAAGTCAAACAAGTGAATCAAGTCAATATTGGGCCACAAAGTCCAATCCATTAGTCAAATTTCTACGTAAATCTCGTAAGCTGTGAGATTTAATCTCTGTTTGTGTATGTGCGTCTGACTTCAGTAAACTTACCAACAGCAAGTGGACTAAATGTCACTTGTAGCTTCTTTAAATTTAGTAATCCATAAACTAATAAATACTATAAACTAATAAGACTATCTAACAAATTTGGTGTTAAATTATCGATAAATTAACTTATAATTTTACAAAAAAGAAAACATTACTAATATATAGATATTTAACTTTATATATAGTGGTATGTAACTTACTCTTCTCCGTCAAATGTTTAGAACCACAAACGTCTTCAATTTTCAGAATTGCTTCAACGTAAATCTTCTCATCTTCCTCTAAAACTTCATCATCAGCTAAATGAAGAAAAATGGATAACTTTTTACCATCAGGTGAAGAGTAATCCTTGGGATACAACTTGAAAACCCTATAATAAACAATAATTAGTATGATCTTAATAAGTACAATCTAGCTCTCTTGACTCTTGTATATGTAAATGTTTATGAGTGTGTAATGTTAGCATTCCTTTCATCCAGTTGAAAATAAATCTGAGAGGTAAGGACTCTCTCTTTAAAGTCGAAGAAATGTTTAAGGGTCCAAGAGAAATTGGGATCAGAAGGTTCGTCATCAAAAGAAAGAAGTTCCCATTTGGTTGGAGGTGGAACAACAATGATATCAACTCCAAACTCACATTGATCTCCATCAAAGAGGTATCCATTGTTATGGTCTTTGAATGTATCAAATGGAAGCACTGAGACAATTCTATTATCGTTCTTAATGTATTGAATGGTTTCAGATCCGCATCTGTATATAAACACACACACACACACATAATCTATATATAGAAAGAGAGAAAATATTATGGAATAACATCCGACATCGGAAGTTGGAAATGATCTTCTCTAATATATATAAGATTTGTGTCTCTCCACTCATAGCCAATTGATTTTGAGTTGAAAACTCATATTCTAATATGATATCAGAGCTCACGATCCATACTTTCCAACCCGATCTGACCCAAAGTGGTCTATTTATCGTATGATCGATCCATCCCCGAACATACGAGATTAATGGCCAAAAAGTCATTATCTCGAAAGAGCGTATTAGATAATAACATCCCACATCGGAAGTTGGAAAGGACCCTCTCTAATATAAGATATGTGTCTCTCCACTCATAGGCAATTATTTTTGAGTTGGAAGCTGATATTCTAATAGAAAAAAACACAAAAGCAAAGAAACTTATAACTACATACCTTGAATGGTAAAGTATTTGTAATATATATAATTTTGAAGTAGAATTTCAAAGAATTTACAGTCACATAAATTATATTTAAAATAATATATTGATATATTGATTATCATAATTTTAGGAAATTAATTGCATGTTACTACTATGCAATATATTATTTCTTTTTTTGCAGCTAAAATCAGGTTTATGTAATGTTTTCATTTACCATGGTAGTGATACAAATTTTGGCTGATGATTGGAAAATTAGTGGATGATTTTTAAAAATCTTTTAGCAAAAAAAAAGTTGAGAAATATTGGTGGACTCTTTTGATAAGATACGTACGAATACAAATACACACACGTGTACTTCTAAATCTATGTCTTTGAGTAAAATGACCTAAACTTTTATAGTATCAAAATACACACACGTGCAATTACACGAGTACTTTGTTCAAGTTCCAAGAACTTTATATCATAACGTATTACAGTTATTATTATTTTTGTTCTAAGTCTTTGTCGAATATATATCATCGTACCAAACTTTGATCCAATCAAATTAAATTATGTTTTCTGGCGTTAATTTCTCCTATATACAAATTGATCATTCCACATTCAAGACAAGACAAAAAACCATATATATATATATATATATA